>JBCEWC010014724.1:0-14183 GCA_038996855.1 Solanum aculeatissimum
TTGAGAGGCTTGTTTGGGGTTCTTTCGGGTTCCTCATTCGCCATGTCACGTCTAGGCCCTAGGCTTGGGTCGTGACAGGTTAAGCCAGCTACAATATTATTGGGTCTAAATTCATGAATTCAAATGTCAACATACTCTTAGAGAAGCCAATCAGGTGGCTGGCTCCCTAGCTAAACACAGTCAGAAGATAACCAATTCACAGGTGTACCATGATGTAAATCAGATTCCAAGAGAAACCAAAACATATCTCATGATTGACATTATGCAGGTAACCAACTTCAGAAGAAGGAAGATGAGGAGAATGAAAAAACCACCTTGAACAGTCAAAGAACAAAATATTCACAAGAGATCTCCTGGAAAAGAAGTTGATCCAAGAAGCTATCAAAGAAGATAGTGAATAAGATTAGGCCTTGTTTTTATTTTCCTTTTACTTATGTAAAGGGAGGGTCTCCCTTTTTTACTTCTTTCCTATATTAATTGTAAAAGAGAGGAGTCCTCTCTTAGGATGTTTTTCTTGGTTTGCTTCATTAGAAATAGGGACTAGTGGTTGATCATAGTAGGTTGGCCTAATGTACCATCTTAGGGAGGAGGTAAGGTTGATGCCCCCCTCCATGTACTTTATTTTATTTATTTATGTTAAAGCCTGGTGGTGTTGCTCAGCCCCTGACCCACCACAAGGGTCTTTAAAATTAAAAAAATAAAATTATTTCACTAATTGCCGAATGTACACAAAGAAAGGGAGATACTAAGTTCAATTAAACTCAAAAAGGTTTAGAATCCATTTACCTCGAATTAGCCAAACAATCATTCTAACAAGAGTCACTTTCCCTTTTGAATCGAATTCAATACACCATAATCTAGCCAAGAATAGAATCACAATCACATTCCAAAAATAACAACACAAAAATCAAGCAATTTTGGAAGAAGAAAAAATGGTCCAAAAATTCAATGTTGTGAAGCCAAAGTCTAGAAATGTTCAGATGAAAATGTTCCTCTCATAATCAGAAATTCTTCATTGAAAACCAATTGGAAAACTGAGCTAAAATGAGCTCAAATTAACCATATTTTCTGAAAAGTCAAGTCCTCCAAAAATCCCCAATTTTCACAATTGAAAATCCAAAAGTTTATGTTAAAATAAAGAAATAATCAATGGGTAATTAAGAGAGGAGTTGAAAATAGCTTTTTCAGTGAAATCTTTTCAAAAGATCAATTGGAAATCATCTAAGCCGAGCTCTCAGAGTTCAAAAATAGAGAAAATGCCTAAAATATGTGACTAGGGCCTTCAAACTAGCTCTCTAATGTCGCTAGAGCGACACTAACAAAATTTTGGTCTTCAGTAAAGTAAAGCTTGGTCGCTTCATAAAAGGCTCACTACAACGAACCTCTTCACTTTAGCGACTAGGCCCTCGCTACACCAGAACTCAACAAATTTCACACAATTTAGATAATTTAGAATCAACACTCAAAATTTATTAGGAATCCCAAACACACAAACCATATATGCAACCTACTAAATTCAATATTGTCGACTCAATTGAATCGTCAGAAATCGATTTTGCGGTCTCCTTAACAAGGAATATTATTAGGTGCAACAAATTTAACTAAGGCCATTTGAAATATAAAAATTCCATCAAACTGCTAAAAAATTTAGACAGAGATTATTCTAGCACTAGAATCACCTCCTGGAACAAATGAAATCATCAGAAACTGAATTCGAGTATCAAAATGCAAAATATTGACCAAAGTAAATCCTAAGTTAAACTTGAACTCAGTTTACAAGCTTAGACCAAAAATCGACATAACTACTTCAAAACTGGTTTCAACAACTCTTCTAGACTATGTTTTATATATTGAACTGATGGAATCGACGAAATTTTGTTCTGAGACTTGAATCTTCGATTGACTCAAGATTTCAAACTTAGACAACTTAACCTTCAAAAATTAAATCTTTAGTAAGAACCTCAACTTTGTACAAAATTCTAAAACACCATCTTTTAAAATCAATCAAACATGACTCGATGCTATTATTGAGAGGAGTAAAATGGTAATTTCATTAAAAATACAAAAAATGACCTTCAGGGTCATTACAAGAAACCTTAAACTTAGAATCAACTTAATCAAAAAGTCATTTTTATGGCTAGTTGTTGATCATTTAAAGCATCAATTGTGTAGTATTCTAGTTAAATGGGTCATAGTGAGGGGTATTGTTAGAAACATAATTCAGAATATCATTACATCATTCTAATATCACACTCCTAACATGTAGATATATATATTCAAGATAGTACAAAAAATAGCAAAGAGTAAAAAGATATAAAAATATTTGAGTTCACCGAATTTATTGTGTGTCCTTAAGAATTTAATCCCCTCACTATACCCGAGGTTGGAAATTATTTTCTCCAAGGATAAAACAGATAAACTATTAGAAAAGAAGCAGTACAACAAATTATTTCAACTTCAACGAATCCAAGAGAAGCCAAAGTCGTAGTTGTAGCCAAAGTTGAAACCATCTAATGACCCTCTAAGTCATTTTTATGGTTTTTCTGTAATTTCATTGACTTAAGTATAGTGACCTTGGGCCGTTGGTGATTTTTTGGGACTGTTAGGATGGTTATTGATTGGGTTATTTGGGATTTATGTGGGTTTGTGAGCTAACCAGGAAGTAATAAATGTAAGTCCTAGTAATGGCCTCAGAGATAAATTCTGACAGTTTGCATCAACTTCGGAGGAGCCAAAATAGGTTAGGAGCATGTCCGATGCAGTTATATCATGATTTTCTAATTTAGTCATCGAAACCGATTAATAGTTAAGTTAGGCAACACCCTCAGAAAATGTGCCCCAGATGAGAATTTTGATAGCGTGGTTAGCTTCGAAACATCAAGTTTGGTCTAGAATGACCCTTCATTTGATACTTGGAACTTTTGGATATGATTTGACCCCAGAGAGATTTCTGTTAAAACTTGCATATCTAAGTATGTGGGACCCACATAACATTGTAACGACCTCTGATGAAAATTTTGTTTGTGCCATTAGATTTGAAACATAGAAATTATTAGAGTTGCATAGTTCATTTGTTAAAATTAGAGTCAGAACTACCTGAAATAGCGGAAAAAGCGATCAAAAAGTTAAGGAAGAGAGGGAAGATGTGGCAAGGATCTGAGGTTGCCACATGGAATGACCTGATGCTTCCATGTGGCCGTGACATGGACTGGCATTAACATGTGTATATATATGCTTGTTATGAGGGAATTGTATACACATCTATATGCAACTTCGTACCATATTTTTGAGCTCATTTGTCATCCAATTTGAGTGATTAAAAAGGCTACGTTGTACAAATTTTTATGAGGAATGCTGTGGAGGTGGTGAATTTGGTTTTGGCACATATTTTGAGCTAAAATATCCATTTGCACTGATTATGTTTTAAAATAGTGTGAAAACTTTACATTGTGATATCTCGGTCATTTCTCTATGCAATTGAGTGTAATTTGTATCTAAGTTGGTCTATTTTCTGAGAGAACATTGTGATATGCTTGGATCATGATAATTTTGCTGTTGTTTTATAGAATTTAACCGAGAAGTTATGTAAGAAATTTTTCTCGATATGAAATGCAACTTCCTTTTGGGCTATTTTTTATTGTTCTGGGCCTCGTTTTAAACTCAATATCTGGCTATGGACTCGAGCTTATTTAGGGATCATTTTACGATGGTTGGTTCAGTATTTTGGGTATGGGCCTAATATTTCCTATTTTAGCCATAATTGCTATAATTTCACTCATTTCTTGAGATTCTACAACCAAATTAGCCAGAATGACCTTGTGATTCATGTTTTGACTGTGGAGTAGCGTCTGGAGGCAACTAAAAAATGGATAATCCCAATGGAACTGATCAAAAGAGCAAGGAACTACCTTCCAAGTAGGCTAGGCTTTTTTAACCCTTACATTGAGCTGAAATATGTGGATGTTTGAGCTTCAATGTGCGACTGTGTTGTATATGAATTGATTTTTTTGGTTATGAGTTATTTATTGATGGTTATACTAAATATGTGCTATATATGATGATGTGGGATGGTAATTGTTTTATTGAGGAATGTATTAGTTGTAGCTACTGTATTAGCTGAGTTTTAACACTGTTAGACTACGGGAGGGCCTGGTAAAGGCTAGATATTTGCTAATGCCATGTAAACGATATGTATAATAAGCTTGAATCTTGTCTGTATGTGTGTGTAGCCTAATGCTACTGAGATATAATACCTTTTGAGGAAGATAGTTGACTATGAGCTGCTCTGTGGAATGGTTCTGGTATATATCTATAATTCTGATAGCCCTATTTGTCTAAATACCTATGATATGACTGTGACTATCTGTAATCATTTTGAGTACTTGTGGATGCCTAGTGGTTTAATTTCTCTTGGTTAGACATGATTTTGTATTTCTTTGTGACATATATGCTTCTATATATCTCTATTAACCGTTGTACACTTGTTGTACTTGTTTGTCACTGGGGGAAACATTCTATATTCTGGGAAATATTATGAGTGCTTCTAATTTGGCCTTGAGACTCTTAATATAAGATATGATACTACCGAACCTCTTGTGGGCTAGAAATGGGGATATGATTTATGTCTACTTCGATACTTGTTTACCTATGTGGATGGTATGGTACTGATGCTATGTAATATTTGAGAGGCTTATTGTAATTTATACTCTGGGCTACACCTTTTGACTCTATGGTTATGATTTGTTGTTGTTATTCTATCGATATATTGTACTATTGATTCTCTGGTGGCTAAATTATGCTCCTAATTGTGAGATGAATACTATACTCAGGGTTTTAGTTAGGTTGTCTATTGTTGGTTTAAATATTTGTTGCATTTATCAGTATGGTTGCCTGCCATTCTATCTTGGGGATTTGTTACAATTATCAGTTAGCCTGTATATTGTTGTTTGGATTCCTGGCTATACTTCTCAGTGAGAATGTTGATCATTGTATGGGGTTACCTAGTATTTGGGTTATGGTTTTTCATGGGAGATACATGCTATACCCCGGGGGGAAGTTGAGCTATCTATTGTTGTTCAAGATGTCGCTTGCATTTATCAATTGGATTGCCTATGGTTATTGTAGATACCTGTAGTGTCTTAAGCTAGGATGAACATATTCGTAGCTGGACATGATCATAGACTAATTCTATTGGTACGTATATATATCTAGTTGCTTGTGTGCCTATTGGGTTGTCGAATACTTGGAAACACATTATGTTTTAGGAACTCATTATGTATTATACTCCTAACTATATCTTGAGGGTGTAGTATACTGTGATGCCTAAATGTCTAGCTCGGGGTACTACATGCCCTAATGTCCAGCCCAGGGTATTGTCTAAGTTTATTATGCCACGATATTCAGCCCGGGGTGCTACATGCCCTGATGTCTAGCCTAGGGTATCATCTGAGTTCATCATGCCTTGATGTCCAGCTCAAGGTACTACATGCCACGATGTCCACCCTAGGGAATAACCTGCCTTGATGTCTAGCCCAAGCTATTGTTGATGTGAGATTTGGGTACTATGCTCCTCTCCTGCCATCAGAGTTGGGTTACTAGTTCAGATATAGTTAGGTGGTTGATATATTTGTCATCAATTATTGATCCTTGTATCAATACACCATACTCCTTGTTTGTGTGTGAGTGTACCTTCTAGGCTTATGGGGGCCCAATTGGCATACAGGAATAAATACTAGGGCCTTACACTGACGTATAACACTATACCTAGAACTTAGGTTAGCCGTGATATGCTTTCGTACAGATTCTCCGGTTGGTTTGGTTGTGCATTGTTGGTCCTGCTCAGCGGTCTCTCCTATTTATACTTTGTTTGTTATTCTAACTTTAAATAATTGGGTCTCCAAATACCATAGACGTAGTTTACACTAGATCTTTGGGTTCATCAATTGGTATCATTACACACTATGTGTGTTTTCCAGTTTGGGGGTTCTATGATTCTCTAGATATGCTTATTCCTTGGCATGTGCCAGTTTTACTATAGTTTCTACATTTTGGCATACTATATTTACTATATGACACTCAATCGGCTGATGATACCTAATGGGTGCCTATTACCAGTGCGTACCCCTACTTTTCTGCATCTTCTCATGGTGCAGGTTTAGGTACTAGCTGCAGTCGTTAAGTTAGAGGGTTGTGGATAATTCAGGAGACTTTGGTGAGCATCAAAAGTTATGGACATTATGTAATATCCTTTTATTTTAACACCCATTTATTGTATCCACACGTTGGCCTTTTACTCTATTGTTGTGACTTTCTCTATAGGAGTTCTCCTGGTTATGTATATTATTATTATAATGTATATATGAGTGTGTGTTTGAATTTGTAGTAGCTCTTTGCCTATGACTTCCAGGTTCTAGGTAGGTTATGGTTGTGTTATTTGTACTTTGCTAGTATTGCCATATTTAGTGATTCAGGACAAGTACCTTAGGTTAGCTTGGCTTCCCTTTTGGCAGGATCTTACAAGAGCCATCATGACTTGAAAATTTGGGTCATGGTATACTTGGATCATGTTAATTTAGTTGTATTTTTTTGGAATTTGACTAAGAGGTTATGTAAGAAATATTTTTTCATAAGAAATACAACATCGTTTTTAGACTATTTCTTATTATTCTGGGCCTCATTTTGAGCTCAATTTCTAGCTATAAACTCGAGGAGACATAGGGATAATTTTATGAGGGTTGGTTTGGTATTTTGGGTGTGGGATCCATTCTCTCCATTTTCCCCATAATTTATGTAATTTCACTCATTTATTAAGATTTTATAGCCAAATTAACCATAATGACCTTGTGATTCATGTTTTGACAATGATGTAGGGTTAAGAGGTGATCAAGAAACAAGAAGCCCAATGGAACTGATCAGAAGCATGAGAAACCACCTTCCAGGTAGGCTAGTCTTCCTTAACCCTTAGACTAACCTGAAATGTGTGGATGTTTGAGCTGAAATGTGGGAGTGTGTTGTATATGAACTAATTTTGCTAGATATGTATTATTTGTAGTTGGTTGTACTAAATATGTGTTTATATATGATTATGTCAGATGGTAATTGTTGAATGGAAGACTGTATAAGTTGTAGCTACTGTATTAGATGAGTTTTGGCATTATTAGACTACGAGAGGGCCTAGTAAAGGCTATATATGGGTCGATGCCATGTGAAAGGTATGTATACTAAACTTGACTCTTGTTTGTATGTGTGTGTATCCTGATGCTAGTGAGATATAATAGTTTTTGAGGTGGATAGTTGACTTTGAGGTGAACTATGGACTGGTTCAAGCATATATCTATGATTCTTGTAAAGTTGTTTGTTTGAATGCCTGTGATATGACTGTGACTATATGTAATTATTTTAAGTAGTTGTGGTTTCCTAGGTAGTGGTTTATTCGTTTGGTTAGACATGATTTTGTATTGATCTATGGCATATATGTTTTTATATACCACTGCTAACTATTATACACTCGTTATACTTGCTAGTAACTAGAGGGAAACATGCTATATTCTGGGAAAATATTATGAGTGTTCTTCTGATTAGACCTTTGAATTATTGATATAAGATATAATACTACTGAACGTCTGGTGGCATAAAAATGGGTATATGACCCTATTAGGGAAATATACGCCCTAGCATTGATATGTATATTTTATACTTGTTTACCTATGTGGGTGGTCTAGTACTGATGTTATGTAATATTTAAGAGGTTGGTTGTCAGTAATACTCTGGGCTACACCTTGTGATTCTGTAGTTATGATTTCATTAGTGATTCTATCGATGTACCGTATTCCTAATTCTTTGATGACTAAATTGTGATCTTGATTGTAACATGAATGTTATACTCGGGGTTTTAGTTTGGTTGTCTATTGTTGGTTTCAGTATTTGTTGAATTTATCAGTTGTGCTACCTGCCATTTTATCCTGGGATTTTTTACAATTATTAGTTGGCTTGTATATTGTTGCTCGGATTGCTGGCTATACTTATTAGTAGGAATGTTGTAACGACCAAAATACTTTCGAACTTTGTACTAGTGGATCAAGGTTTGTTTTGAACTTGTTATGGCTATGTAGTGATGATCAAGTGAGGCTCCACAAATTAATGTATGGTACATGTGCATCATCACGGACAATGCTTCGTGTCGTGAAGTGATCCAGAAAGTCGTCCAATATTCCAAGCCAAGGCATGAACTAAATCAAGCCACACGGTAGGGCTCACGATTCGTGATCCACTACACGGATGGTGTGGATGCTTCCGTCAGTGACTTCTTCAGTTATCCGCTCCATTTCACTAATGGTTAATTTGTAATTTTAATTATCTCTAGGGTCGTTTTAGACTTTCTAAAGTCTCCTAAAACCCCTAAATTTAACCCTAATCCATTTTGATTCATTCAAGCACTCAATTCATCACCCAAGTTCTCTCAATTTTCTTTCATCCACCATTGAAGACCAAGATTTAAATGGGAAAAACTCAAGTCTTCATCAGAATCTTCTCAATCTTCTTGTTGGATTCAAGGTATGTAGGTTTGATTCATGGTTACTCTTCCAACCATGAAGACCAGAGTCCTTTTCTCAACATTTTGATAAGTTATGATTTTCCATGAAATGGGTCTTTGAATTAAGGCTGATTTAGTGCAATTGAAGTGTGGGTTGTTCTTATTTAATGTTTTCAAGGTGAATGAAGCCCTTATTTGATGATTACTTTGATTCAAGATGGTACAAGTATGCATGTCCCCTTACTATTTAATTTATGCATGGGTAATGTTAAATTGAGGTTTAAATTATTGATTTAACAATGAATTTCTCATGGATTCTTCTTGATTTGGATTTAAATTATGAATTCTAGTACCCATGCTATTCTTATCATCAATCATGGCATTTGCATGTATGAACATGGATTTTAAGGAAGTTATGATGTGGGATAAGTCCCAAATATGTTTATGACTATGATTTTGAATAAGTATGGGTTATGACAAGAATGTGATCACATAATGTCTATCATATGGCTCATTGAGCAACTATGGGTGTTTACAGCAATATAAAATGACAAGTATAGAGCTACTATTATGCATGTAGTTTCACATGAAAGTGTATTTGGCTTTTTAGCCCAATGAAACATGATTACGAAATGTGTTTGACCTTTGATCATGTATGCATGAAAGTAAAGCAAGTGATTTGGCCTTTAAGCCTATTATGCATGGTTACGGTGTCAAGTGTTTCCGTTCCATTTTAAAGGCATGTATATGTATAGGTATTCTTGTAAGATGACGACTTAGCACCAAAAAGGATTGGAGTAGTAAGTGGGCTATTCCCAAGGGTCCCACTCCTCAACTATGTGCCAACAAAGGTTATGCTACAAAAATGGGAGGCCCGTAAGGTATGATATGATATAATATGATATGATATGATATGTTAGTGAAATCTTTCTAAAATGATCGGTTCGTAGGAAGGTAGCCATCGCACCAAAAGGATCGGGTCGTAAAGTGTGCTGTAGATTATCTTTGGCAAGTAATCTTCTCTCATCTGATGGGAGGCCTCATCAGAAAAGTTCATGTTGTAGCTCACATGAGTTTGGATGTCAGTTATGGTCACATCCCCTATATTACAAGCATTATGGCATTTATTGCATTATGTGTTTCATGAAATATTGATATACTATCCTTCTATATA
The DNA here is from genome assembly GCA_038996855.1 of Solanum aculeatissimum. NCBI lineage: Eukaryota > Viridiplantae > Streptophyta > Magnoliopsida > Solanales > Solanaceae > Solanum > Solanum aculeatissimum. The sequence continues at coordinate 9,708 of JBCEWC010014724.1, forward strand.
TTCTCCTTCTATGTATGTGCCCTTGTCATTTAGCTTGTTCGTAGGCTCACGTTCATATGCATTACATACGCACATACTTAGTGCATTATTATATGCTAACCCATACTCTTTGTCTACATGTTTTAACCATGTAGGAACCGAAGTTGACTTTCATCCTCCGCTAGATGGCTAAATCGATATTCTTAAAGTTAGTGCTTGTAGTGAGCACTATGTTCCAAGGGCAACACCCACTCTCATCTACCTTGTCTTTGCTTTATGTTCATTTACTTTATGACTTGAAGGTGAGCTCGAATTATGTCGAGGCCCCGTCTTATCTTATGTAGAGGCATTTTTGGACATATCGACTCTAATGAACGTTATGCTATGTGATACTTGTAATGATTTTGCTATCTATGTTAATTGATGGTACCTTATGTTATGCTTCCATTTCTGCTTATGTTATTATGATGTGATTGGATTGGGAATGTGCTTATGTGGAAAGTTCCTAACCCTGCTTGCCCCCATAGCTTGAGTCATACTTACCTGCGTCATAGAACCTAATTGCTATGTGTTATGTGATTCATGTTTATCCCATTCCCGGCAACATCCCCATAGCTTGAGTCCAAAGCCTCGGAATCCCGTAGACTTACGTGCCATTTGTTTATTATATGCGCTTCTGAACCGATTATATGTGTGATGATGCTATGATGGCTTGATCAAGGACTCTCGAGTTCTCCTTCGCCATGTCACATCTAGGCCCTACTCTCGAGCCGTGACAAAGATGGTATTAGAGCCCTAGGTTTGTAAATGATCCTTGGAGTCCAACATGCCGCGTCACTTAGAGTCTTGTTCATGGGTGTGATACGCGTCATACCTATGAGTGAGAGGCTATGACGATGATTTAGGAATTTTCTCACTTTATTGTCCCATTATGTCGTGTCGTGAGTTGTTATGAAAGATTTCCTGAAATAAGGCGTTCTTGTTGATCTTTCCAAAGATGCCTCCCAGAAGAGCTCTCCTTCCCAGACAGGCTCTTGTCCCTGAGGAACAAGTTCCTCGTGAGCTTGTGGAGGAAATAGGGACTCATGCCGAGTTTCAAAATGTGGTGTGTATGTTGGCCTAGGTGGTAGCTAATCAAGCCTGGCTAACAAATTCCACGAACGGTAGCACTCCAGCTTCTCAGGTGAGGGCCTTCACCTAGATAAATCCTCTGGAGTTCTTTGGTTTGAAGAGTGATGAGAATGCCCAAGAGTTTATTGATGAACTCACAAAGGTGTTGACTATTATCGGTGTCGGTTTTGAGGAGAAGGCCAAATTGGTTGCCTACCAATTGAAGGATGTAGCTCAAGTGTGGTACAATCAGTGTTTAGTAGAGAGAATGGAAAATGTTAAGGTCGATTGGAAGGAATTCAATTCTGCTTTTCTAGACCATTTCATCCCTCTTGAACTTCGAGAAGCCAAGATGATCGAATTTATCAACCTCAAGCAAGGCATCATGACCGTGAGGGACTATTCTCTAAAATTCACTAAGCTCTCAAAGTATGCTCCTATGCTAGTAGCTGACCCCCGTTCAAGAATGCACAAGTTCATTTCGGGTGTTACTGACTAGGTGGTGAAGGCATGTCATACCACTATGCTTATTAGGGACTTAGATATCTCCCGGCTCATGACCTATGCTGAACTGTTTGAGGGTGAGAAGCTCAGGGAACGAAGGGTGAACGACTCTAAGAGAGCCCGGTATGATGGTGGGTTCTCCAACTCTAAGGGTGGTGGCAGAATTGGTCGATTCCTATAGGGCTAAGGTTCAAATGTAAGGTTTTCTAACCCAAGGGTGCCTTCTCCTAAGTTACAAATAGGGGTGGTCCACGAATTCCCTGTTGTGACCAGTGTGGGAAGAACTATGTACGTGATTGTAGTAGACCTTCGGGTGCTTGCTTTAGATGTAGGGGTTTGGACCACAAGATTTCTAATTGTCCAAGGGGTGTAAACAAAGATCAAGCGGCCCCAGGTGGTCAAGGGAAGCCAAAGGCTCAAATTGTTGGTGCTCCCAGGAATAACAGGTTCTATGCTCTTCAAGCCTTACGGGAGGTGGAGGAAGCCCCAGACATCATGACTGGTATTTTAAGAGTCTTTAATTTTAATGCTTATTCTTTACTTGATCCGAGTGCAAATTTATCTTTTGTGACTCCTTTGTTAGATGTTAAGTTTGGTTTGAGCCCTAAAACTCTAAGGGAACCTCATTCGGTGTATACCCCCGTAGTTGAGTCTATTATTGCCCGAAAAGTGTATCGGGGTTGTCTCTTTTCTGTGTTGCATAAAGTTTTCCATGGTAATCTTGTAGATCTTGAGATGTATGACTTTGATGCTATTCTTAGGATGGATTTGTTGCATGCCTCGTATGCCTCAGTTGATAGTAGGATTAGGCAAGTCAAATTTTAAGTTCCTAATGAACCGGTGTTGGAATGAAAGGGTAGTGATTATGCGGTTAGGGCTTGGTTTATTTCTTACCTCAAAGCTAGGAGAATGATTTGTAAGGGGTGCATCTATCATATTGTAAGGGTTAGAGACGTGGAGGGTGAGTCACCTACTCTTGAATTTGTTCCAGTGGTTAATGAGTTTCCCGATGTATTTCTCGAAGACTTGCCTGACATTACTCCCAATAGAGAAGTGGATTTTTGCATAGATCTCCTACCAGATACTCAACCTATCTCCTCTTCCTTATTGTATGGCTCTGACCAAACTAAAGGAGTTGATGGATCAGTTGAAGGACTTGTTGGAGAAAGGTTATATTAGATTGATTATTTTAGCTTGGGATGCTCCCATATTGTTTATGAGGAAGAAGGATGTTTCTCTCCAAATATGTATTGATTATCGACAGCTGAATAAGGTGACCATTAAGAATAGGTACCCGTTGCCTAGAATTGATGATTTGTTTGATCAACTTCAAGGGGCTACTTATTTCTCTAAGATAGATCTTCGATCGGGTTACCATCAGTTAAAAGTAAGGGAGTGTGATATTACCAAGATGACCTTTCGCACTCGTTATGGGCATTTTGAATTTGTGGTGATTTCGTTTGGTTTGACCAATGGTCTGGCAGTGTTTATGGATCTTATAAATCGGGTGTTCAAACTGTTCCTTGACATTTTTGTGGTGGTCTTCATTGATGATATCCTAATTCACTCATGGAGTTAGCGAGAACATATTGATCATTTGAGGTTGGTGCTTCAAACTTAGAGAGAGAAGCAATTGTTTGCTAAGTTTAGCAAGTGTGAATTTCGGTTGGGAGAAGTTGCATTTCTTGGTCATGTGATGTCCAATGATGGCATTAAGGTTGATCCTAAGAAACCCAAAGCGGTGAAATATTGTTCTAGACCGTTGACCCCATCGGATATTTGAAGCTTCCTTGGATTGGCCAGTTATTACCAGAGGTTTGTTGAAGGATTTTCTTCCATTGCGTCTCCATTGACTAAATTGACTCAGAAGAAGGCTAAGTTTTTGTGGATGAGTTAATGTGAGAAGAGCTTCTATACCTTGAAAGATTGACTCATATTGGCTCCTATTTTGACCTTGCCCAATGGGTCAGATGAGTTCGTGGTATATTATGATGCTTCGTGAATTGGGTTGGGGTGTGTACTTATTCAACATGGTAGGGTGATAACTTATGCATCAAGGCAATTGAAGGTGCATAAGAAAAATTATCTGATCTATGATCTTGAATTGGTGGCGGTGGTGTTTCCTCTAAGTATTTGGAGACATTATCTATATGGGGTTCATGTGGACATTTTCATCGATCACAAAAGTTTGCAATATGTGTTCACCCAAAGGGATCTTAAATTGAGACAAAGGAGATGGTTAGAACTTCTCAAGGATTACGACATGAGTGTTCTTTATCATCCCGGCAAGGCGAATGTTGTGGCGAATGCCCTTAGTAGGCTATCTATGGGAAGTGTGTCACACGTGGAAGAGGGGAAGAAAGAGATAGTGAAGGATGTGCACCGGTTGTCTAGATTGGGTGTTAGGTTGGCCAACTCAGAAAATGGTGGTGTTTTTGTTCAAGGTGGATCCGAGTCTTCAGTGGTGATTGATGTTATATCAAAGCAAGACTTAGATCCTTCTTTGGTGGATTTATAAAAATTGGTTGCCGAAGGTAAGATTGAGGTTTTCTTCCAAGAGGGAGATGGTGTACTACGGTACCCAAATTGATTGTCTGTTGCAGATATTGACGGCCTAAAAGAAATTATCCTGAGTGAAGCTCATAATTCCCAATATTCTATTCATCTGGTATCCACTAAGATGCATCGAGATTTGAGGGGGTTGTATTGGTGGCATGGTATGAAGAAAGACATAGCCAAATTTGTATCGAAATGTCCGAATTGCAAACAAGTGAAGGTTGAACATCAAAGGCCCAGTGGATGTCATGACCCGAATAGGGGGCCTAGATGTGACATGGCGAAAAAGGACCCGAAGACCCTCGATCAAGCCATCATAGCATCATT
>JBCEWC010014725.1:0-14182 GCA_038996855.1 Solanum aculeatissimum
GGCACTTGGACGAACTCAATTTAATGTTATGATAGCCTTACGTATCTGGAAAGATCAAAACATTATGTCACGACCCGATTTCGGTCATGATGAGGCCTTCAAGGTCCAACCTACAGGCAACCTAAAAGCCCAACCTAAGGACACCTATTCTAGCATCTAGTCAAGTCCACAGTATCACAGCAATAACATATAACAGAATCTACCCAGAACCTGGAAGTCAGCTATACATAATCATAGTAAACGGAAGGTACATAGCAAAAAACATAATATAATATATACAACCTGAGAGTGCTCCTACAAATACGTAGTCCTACTGTATATGGCCAGAGTCTGACGACCATCAAAAGAAGGAGACTGTGACAAAACCAAGAGTTGTTGGTGCTCACCAAAAGTAGTCTTCTGCATTCCTGAATCCCAAGAAATCAATGCCATCAATTGGTACCTGGACCTGCACCATGGGAAGTTGTAAAAGTAGGGGTGAGTACCAGAATAAGGCACCCAGTAGGCATAATCGGCCAACTGAGTGAAATAAATGCATAAGGATGCTCAAATATATCTAAAAATAGTAAACCCATCAAATCACCCCATAACATCAACTGAACCAACCATGGTAGAACGAACACACACCCTCGGATGAAATCGGGTGAACTCACATCTCAACTATCACTGAGCTAGAAGCACAGTACTGTACATGGGTATAAATCCCTACTATCTATGACTGTACGCCACCCGGGCCCCCATAAGCCCAGGAGGTACACCCATGCCCATTATAGAGCTAATAGACCTTCACAGAATCTCACAGAACACCATAGAACCATCCCAGGGCCTTGCTCTCAACATCACAGAACCAGGGTTAGTTATACGTCTGTGTAAGGCCCTAGGGTTTAAGCCTAAATGCCCTCAAGCCCCCATAAGCCCAAAGGGTACACCCTAGATTCATGGGTAAACGATCGAGCCCTTAGTCTCTAATATCAAAATAATAACTAGGCCCTCGACCCATCAGAAGTGGTATCACTTGGGAACTCAAATCCCTAATATCACTCTGGGACTCAAACCCCAAGGCCTTCTGACCTGGCCTCCGATCGGGTAGTCAACCAGGGCCAAGCGGTCTGACCATAAATGTAATGGTAGGACGTATCCCTCATGGAAGAAAGAATCCTCCTAGAATAATCAATAGTTTTTCACATCAAGGATCGGTCATGGGGCCTCGTCCCCAAAAATAATCAATGGGGTCCCCCACCTATGACTTAATCGGCGTTCAATCCTCAAAATCTACATCTGACACATGGCATCACAACCCTAACATCAATTTAATAATAGGGTCCTCAACCCATCAAAAATGGTATCACACGGGGACTCAAACCCCTAGGCCTTCTGACCTGGCCTCCGGTTGGACAGTCAGCCAGGGTTAACTGGTCTGACCATAAAAGAATGGTGGGACGTATCCCCCGCGGGAGAAAGAATCCCCCTACCATAATCAGTAGTATCTCACATCAAGGATCAATCATGGGGCCTCGCCCCACAGAATAATCAACGGGGTCCCCGATAAAAAACTCAATCGACGCTCGATCCTTAGAATCTGCATCCGCCACATGGCATCATAGTGGTAACCATCAGGACTTAGACTGTGGGGAGCATCACCTAGGACTCGAACTCTCAGACGTGACCACCAGTGCTCAATAGTAATGGGAGCGTCATCTGGGATAAGCTATCAATAATCACTTACTTAACCAGTATATCTGGAACCAGAACTCCAAGCCATGCCATGCCCAGAGTCAACATAGGCAATGACGCCCTCAAAATAGGTATCCTACAAATCCATAATCACCTCATCCCATAGCTAATGACAAGTCTCTCTTAGTCTCATGTAAGCAAAACAAACCTAATGGATAACGACAACACACAAGAGCATAAACCTCAATAATTGGGATAGAATCAGGCTCATAGGGGACCATACTATAATCTAGTCAACCGTAGGTAATGGAACTAAAAATGCAGTGATAAAAGGGATATCACAAGTGTTCCTAACAGATAGGCTCAACAATATCATAGTATGCTAGAATCAAGTCATAATGTGACAAGAAATCAACAACTGGTCCTACGAGCATTATATCACGTTGAAATCAGGCAACACACACCCATAAATGTTAGTCAGATCAGAATATGCATCTGTCGGTAGCATCAACCCATATACGACACTTATTAGACCTCTCTTCAACTTAACAATATCAATAAATATGCACACATGCATCGAGATTAAAATATTCACTGAAAACTATGCAGATCACATCCCCATAACCACAACACTATGCATATCAGACACTACTAGCATCTTACATACATTTCATTCTCAACATACATATAATTACACTAAATCTAAGGTTTAGGAAATGCCTAGCCTACTTGGAAAATGTCGCCTCAACGTTGAATCAGTAAACCATGCTTTTCCTTTCCTAACAGTCTCCCAAAGATTCTCAGCTGCTAAAATATAGTTCACAACATCAACACGATTAGTTTGGTTGTACTATCTCAAGAAATGGGCGAAATTAGGCAAAAGGGTCTAAAATTGGAATAGTGGATTCCACTTTCGAAATCCCAAACAAAAATTCTAAAAGCAACCCCCACGATGTCCTAAGCCTACAACCAAAAATTCAATCTCAAACGGGTCATAGAAGACCAAAAAAACCCAAAAAAATGAAGTTGAAAACTTTATCCGAAGAACATTCTTTTCAAAAAGTTTTTCGTCTAAATTCTTGAAAGCGGGAAAACTACATCCAACACCCAGCTAACCACTATGTTCCCCTAGGAATGTAGAATAGTTTAGTCTAAATTTTTGTTCAATTCCATCAAGATTTGGTTACAAATCTAGCATACAAAGTTTTGCATAATTTCGAGAACTACAACAGTTAAAACAACAATCTTAACTTGAAATACATACCAAATTTTGAAACCAGCTTCACCATGATATTCCTCCATGAAAATCCAACTCAAGTGGACCTTTGAATCACCAAAATTGGACTTGAAATGTCCCTTTTTCAAACTTGGGAAATTAGAGTTAGGTACTAGTTTGCGACTGCTGAACAAGAATATATAGGCCTCACCATTATTCTCTAAGAATCTGGATTGAGTCCCGCGAATGCGGAGCACTGGGGAATTTTACCTTCTCTGCAAACGCGGAAGGCTCTTCGCGAATGCAAGACTATGCAAAGGCTGGCCCCCGCGATGGAGGCATTGACCTTTGTGAATGCGGAGTACATTTGCTGCTAGTGATGCACCAACTGAACTCCAACCTTCTTCGGACCATTTTCAAGGCTCCCAAAGTATGATTTACGCAAATGAATGGTGTAACCACATTCATTTCAACATTCTGGATTTAACAGTGCAGTTAGATTTCCCAATGGAGCCTTCTAAGGGAAAAAGACCACCAAATCTGACTATGCCATCCGTTTTAAATTTCAAGCGCGTTAAGCTGGGTTTTTATAGAAACACACTTTTAGCTTTAGATTGAATTCATTTTGCAACTTTTGGCTCAAAACCATATCGAAACTCTCCATCCTTGAACCAACCACCCTCCTTGCATAAATCATCCATACCAGAACTAACAAAACCATCAAAATCCCATTCCGAGGCTGTTTACTAGGGTTTTATAAGAAAACTCATTTTAGCAATTTTTACTTCTCAACAACCAGCATCTTGCACAATTCACAACCAAAACACCCAATAACCATCCCATCAGTCCTAACATATCATACTAAGCTCGAGGTCCCTATACAAAAGCTCAAGACAACATAAATAATACCAAAACACTGAATTAACCATCAAGGTCATTACAACATCTCCCATTTTATAAGACTTTCATCTACAAAAGTAAAGTAAAGGTATACTTGATGGCTCAAATAGGCTGGGGTGCTACCCCCACATCTGTGACTTCATCTCCCAGGTAGCCTCCTTGATCAGATTGTGTCACCATTACACCTTAACCATCGGTATGACCCTGAAACGTAGTTGTCTAGTATCACTGCCTAAAATAGCAATTGGCTCCTCAACAAATGTCTGATAGTCATCCAACTCAACCGTATCATACAATATCACATGATACTCGTCAAGAATATATCCATGCAGCATCAATACATAGAATGCAGGGTGAATAAATGAGTATGTCGGAGGCAGGGCTAACTCATAAGCAACTGGCCCAACTTGCCTCAAGATCTCAAAAAGCCCAATATAATGGGGACTCGACTTACCCCGTCTCCCAAACTACATGACCCAAGGGCGAAACTCTTAGCATCATATGGTTACCACCTTAAACTGCAAGAATCGGCATCTACGGTCAACATAACTCTTATGTTGACTCTAAGTTGTCCTCAGTCTATCCTGTATAACCCAGACTCTGGCCAGGGCATCCTGTAACAAATTTGAACTGTACGGACCTAGCTCTAAAGACTCAAACTACCCAACTGGAGTACGATATTGTCAGCCATATAATGCCTCGAACAGGGTCATGTGAATATTGGTATAATAGATGTTATTATAAGCAAACTCAACTAATGGTAGAAACTGGTTCTATTGACCTCAAAACTTCAATACATAGACCTGTAACATATTCTCTAGAACCTATATAGTGCGCTAAGACTATCTATCATTCTGGGATAAAATATCGTGCTCAAATCACCCCTGGTGGCCAACTCCTTGTGAAAAGACTTCTAGAAGATGGAGGTAAATCGTGAGCCTCAATCAGATATGAGCAATATACGCACCCCGTGCAATCGAACTAACTCCCAAATATAAATACAAGCTAACTTCTCAGCATTGAAGGTAAAAAAAACTGGAATAAAGTGCGCATACTTAGTCAATCAATCGACTATCACCCAAATGTTGTCAAAGCCCCTAAAAGTACAAGAAAGCCCCAAAACAAGTCTGTAGTCACTTGCTCCCACTTCCATTCAGGAATGGGCAACGACTAGAGTGTTTCACCAAGCCGCTGATGCTCGGCCTTAACCTACTGGCAACTGAGGAAATGTGATACATAGGCCGTAATATCTCTCCTTATACCATCCAACCAGTATTAGTTGTACGAGGGTGAATAGAATATCTAGAATCACATGCCTCTTGGAGAATAAACTGTATCAAATACCCCACTCTAGGAACAAACAATCGACTATCGAATCTAAGAACCTTGTCTGAATCAACTATAGCCTGACCCCAGTACCCTGTAACACTATATCTCGGAGACCTACTAGCAACTCATCCTTGAACTAACAGACCCGAATCTGATCAACCAAAGAAGACTGAGCCTTACAAAGGCCAATACTCAGCGGGAATCTAAAATATCCAATTGGACTAACCGATTAGCCAGGGACAATGTTTGAAGCCAATAGTCAATCCTTAACTGCCAAGTGTGCTAGGATTCCCATAATCACCGCCTTCCAACTCAAGCCATCGGCTACCACATTTTCCTTGCCTGAATGGTATAAAATAGATATATCATAGTTAGACAACAACACAATCCACCATCTCTGGTGGGAATTAAGATCCCACTAAGTCATAAGGTACTGTAAGCTCCGGTGGTCCATATAGATATCATAATGCACATTATACAGATAATGTCTCCAAACCTTGAGCGCAAACACTGCCACTACCAACTCTAGGTCGTGAGTGGGGTAGTTACGCTCATGGGCCCATAAGTAGCGAGAAGCATAAGAGATAACTCAACCTTGCTGCATCAAAATAGAACCTAGCCTAATATGAAAAGCATCAAAATATACCACAAAGCTCTCTCCCTCAATAGGGAGAGTCAGAAAAGGAGTGGTCGTCAAGAACTCCTTCAACCTCTGAAATCTAGCCTCATACTCATCGAACTACACAAATGACATACCCTGGTGAGTCAATAGAGTCAATGGAGCGACAATGGTGTAGAAGCTCTCAACAAAATGTCTATAATACCCTGCTAACCAAAAAAAACTTTAAATCTCTATCACCGAAGTAGGCATAGGTCAGCCGTGAATCACCTCGACCTTAGCTGAATCCACACTAATGCCCTTGCATAACACCACGTGATCTAAGAAAGTCATGGACACAAGTCAGAACATACACTTAGAAAAGTTAGCATACAACCTGTGGTCCTGGAGTATCTGAAGCACAATACAGAGGTGCTGGGCATGCTGCTCTTGACTCGATGAATATACTAGAATATTGTCGATAAACACCACAACAAAAGAGTCAAAATACAACTGAAATACCCAAGTCATAAAGTCCATGAATGTTGTAGGGGCATTAGTCAGCCCAAAAGGCATGAATAGGAGCTCATAATGCCCATAATCAGTCTGAAAGGCCATTGTTTGAACATTACCTGCCTGGATCATCAAATGATGGTACCCCAGTCTCAAATCAACCTTACCAAATGTTGAGGCCCCCTGCAGTTGATCAAATAAATCATCAATAGATGATAGAGAATAACGATTCTTCACCGTCACCTTATTTAGTTGTTGATAGTTAATACACATCTGGAGAGTCCCATCCTACTTTGTCATAAACAAAATAGGAGCTCCCCAGGGAAAAATATTCAATTGGATGAATTCCAGATCTAGGAAACTCTGAAGCTGTGAACTGAGCTCCTAAAGCTCTGTAGAAGCCATCCGATACGGAGGAATAGATATGAGCTTAGTGCCCAGCTCAGCCACTATAGCAAAATCAACCCCTGCATAAGCTGAAACCTAGGCAAATCTACCAAAAACACATCAAGAAACTCATAAACAATTGGTATAGACTCCACAAAAGAAGTCTCAATGGTCAAATCACGCACATGGTCTAAATAAGCTAAACACCATACCAATATCAATATCTAGGACTGAACATATGATATAATACCAATTGAAACCTAACTCATGGACCCCTACCAAACAACTGGAAGTATCCATGGTATTGCCAAGGCAATATTCTTAGCATAGCAATCTAATACAACATGATATGGGGCCAACAAAGCCATACCTAGAATAAGGTCAAAATCAAGCATATCAATAAGTATCAAATCATCCTAAGTATCAAAACCCTGAAGAGTGATCATAAAACCAATGCAAACCCAATCTACCAAAAGTGAATCCCCCACTAGGGTCGATACCTGAATCGAAGAGGAAAATGGCTCAGGAGTTACACCTAAGTAAGCAACATAATACACAGAAAAATGTGGAACTTGGGTCAAATAAGGCTAAAGTAGGTTGCTGATATACAGAGATCATCTGTGTAATGGCCTAATAAGAAACCTCAGCCTCGGCCCACACTAGTGTGGCATAAAACTTGACCTAATTGCTTCTCCCTCGAACATCACTGTTGCCCCTGGATCTAACGCCACTGGAAGCCTCATTAGTACCCTACTGCTAACCCTTCTAGTCCCCGTACTGATCATCCCAGCGACCACGACCCTAACCTATGCCCCTTCCACCTAGTGTAGAAGCTGACCTATTTGGCTGTGGGGTGGTAAGTGCATCTCTCTTCTCAGGAAAATATCTTAGACAATGATCTGGTGCCTTGCACTAGAAAAAAATGATATAGCCCTGTATCTGCGAGCACGATTGTACTGAACCAATCCAGCTGCCCTAGAACCCTGACTACCTGCTAAAGATGTCCCAAATGGCCCTGAAGAAGTTGAGTCATGCTCCTTCTGTCTGCGCTTGGTGGAACAAGAAGAATCACCCCTACTAGAAGCACCTCGACCATGATGGCTACCCTCAGAAGTCTATAGCAATTCCTGGTATGGTCGGTAACTCTACCCCTGCTGACCCCTCCTCGGAGGCCTATCCCTCAACACTCTGAACCCAGTCTACTAGCCAATGAACACTCCCCCTCATCTAGCTTGTTTTTCGCATCCCCCTTGGGCCTCGTGACTAATTTTCTCCCATGAGCGAGCATGATAAACTATGTCCTAGAATAGACATCTTGAAGTCACCAATGCATGCATGCCCATCCTCAACGCTCATATAAAATAGTGGAACTGGATCCTCTATCTGTGACTGAACTGGGGCATCTAATCTCTGCTCCTTGGTCTCGAGGATCAGCTCCCTATTTGGGACTGACGATGCAGCCCTATCCCACCCTTGACCTCATCCACAAATATGTCGTAGGAGCCATACCTACAAAGAATAAATGGAGTCAGGTTCTCAGAAATCAAAAGATCACTTGACAAAACGCACAATAAGAATCAACAACACAGGAATGTTCCTAGTCATCCCTTAGCCTCCTGGAGATAAGTCACGGATATCTCTACACCTATCCACAGGACTCTACTAGATGGTGACTCTGTATAGCTGAGACCAGTGAATCGTAGGCTCTGATACCAACTTCTCATGGCCTGGTTTTGGTCATGATGGCGCCTGCTAGGTCCCACCTATAGGCAAGCCAAAAAGCCAACACAAGGACACCTATCCTAGCATCTAGTCAAGTCCACACTAACATAGCAATAACATATAATAAAATTTACCCAGAACCTAGAAGTCAGTTGTACATAATCACAAAAAAAAAGGTACATAGCCAAAAATATAATACAATGTATAAAACCCGAGAGTGCTCCTACAAATAGATAGTCTTACTGTACATGGAAAGATTCTGAAAACAAAAGACAGCCATCAAAGAAGGGGACTATGATGAAATCAGAGCTATCGGTGCTTACCAAAAGTAGTCTCCTACGCTCTCGGATCCCTAGAAATCAACACCCTTGACTGGTACTTGGACTTGAACCATGGGAAGATATAGAAGTCAGGGTGAGTATCAGAATAAGGCACCCAGTAGGTATCATCGGCTGACTGAGTGAACTAAATGCATAAGGAAGATCAAATATATCTAAAATAAGTAGACCCATCAGATCACTCCATAACATTAATTGAACCAACAATAATATAACGAAGACACACCCTCTGGAAAAACCGGGTGAACCCATATCACACCTATCACGAAACCAAAAGCACAGTATTGTACACAGGTGTAAGGCCCTACTATCTATTCTTGTACGAAACTCGAGCCCGCATAAGCCTAGGAGGTACACTGTTGCACACTATCACAAGAGTAGTTTTAGAGAACAAATCTAAGAAACTGAAACATTATGTCTAATTCATCATCATCTATGAAAACTCTTTCTAAATATCTATGTGATGCCAATAACAAGTTCAAGGTTACCTCGAATAAAAATAAATGCTAAACTACCAAAAGAAGCATAAACGGATCCTCTGAGTGTAAGGAGGTCTCACCATAGTGTTTGGGATACAATAAAATGTCATTGGAGCACCTGATGATGATCTCTCGCACCTGTATCTTTATTATAAAATGATGTAGTTCCTAATGGCGTCAGTACACGAAATAAATAGTTGTAAAATAATTTGGTAATAACAAGTTCAAGATATACTCAACTCAGATACCCCAACTCAATTAAATAATATAAGTCTAAAATAAACTATCCTTTAGAAAAGCTCATTCATATGGGGCTCAAATCAATCTTTAGAGTACTAACATGTCCTGTTTGGAAGTTTCTCCAACTAACAACCATCACCTATGAGTTGGTAATGATACAATGAAAAGACGTTATTGCCACATATTTCCAATACTTTGCCAAGGTTAGCGATGAATCGCTATCATTGGATCCACAATCAAATCAAGTTCTCTTTTTTGAGACAACAAGAAAATATCCGACTTTAATGGTTCAATCTCCGCCTATGATGCTCTCACCCAATTTGGTGCTCGATACTTCTTCCAAGCCTTAATATGCTCATAAAACAAAACAATTAGTTCAATCAAGTCATTGAATTAGTCACATTGGACTCTTATCGATTCCATAGTCATCTCATAATCAACTCATTCAACCAATCATGCTTTCGACTCATTCCCATCCTTTATGAGCAATGTAAGTATGCCTATTTCTTTGACATTAATTCATATTCAATTTCCCTTGTGCAATTTAGTAGAAAGAATGGAAGGACCTTCAAACACTACTCAGATTACATTCATATTCATCTCATTCTCCTTAAAGACATTCAAAATTCATGCTTTCCAATTAATCTATACATAGAATTACTAATTTATAAGTAATATGTAATTTGTGTTCATGTAAAAAAAGGCATAAATAATTTCTCCAAGTAGGTAATTCATAAACACATTAACTTATACAAAAATATGCAAGAATTTACTAGGATTTAAGATAATTGTAAAGAATTCTGCCGTAGGAGGCTCAGGGACTGAAACTTGAACTCAACTCTATCAAACGAAGAAGTAGGGCACATGGATGAACTCAATCTAATGTTTCGTTAGCCTTACATACCTGGAAGGCAGATTAAGCACTCAAGAGTAGATGGATTGTCTTGTACCTCTTAAATCATAGTCTCTTGTTTTCTCCCAATTAACCTTTCTCAATGGCTAAGCGTGTTAATGATAAATAACGTTTAGGAACTACTATAAGGTCAATTCCAATATTAAAATGATGTGGGCAAGCGTATGAGGGGTGGGAAAAACATCAAAATGCCTTTTATTCAAACTTAAATTGGGTCAAAATTTGGCTTGCCAGGAAATTGTTCTGTGACATAGAATTGCTCCACCAAAGTTCATTCTTTTTCACAATTTTGCAATGGTCATTTTTGAACCAGGGTTTGCAAGATTGACGATGTAGACTAGTCTGGTTAAGTGATTTTCACACAAAACATTATCTTTCAAATTTCTTGGCCAAAAATTCCATTGAAATCATTTTTCTACTTATTTTTTAACCTCTTTCCATTTTCCTGCTTGGTGTTAGCTGTCACGGTTTGAGATGCTATGTCTTGGTCCAAGCTTCAGTTAGGGTACTTTAGGGTATTACATAGGAACACTATACGACCTTAATTAACAAGTAATGCACTCATATACCAAGAAACTGACCCTAAAACTATGATAAATGTGAGTTCTATACCCTTGTCTCAAATATCTTTAGTAATGAAGGAATAGGTCATTATAAAAGATAATACCTCTATTCTATTTTATGTGGCACACTTTACTTTTTGGTCCATCTCAAAAAAGAAGGTCACCATACAAAAATTGGAAACTATGTAACTTAAAATCCCTTTTATCCATAATGAAATGATTCTCATGTATACAAGTATCTAAGAATGGTTTTAGATCACAAATTTCAAAAATATTTATTTTTTTCCTTAAATACTATGTCATGTGAAAGGGTGCCACATAAAATGCAACGGAGGGAGTACTAATATACCCCTCTTCATCCCTGAATGATAAGAGGAAGAGTAAGCACGAGTCAATTGGAATGTTTCTGAAACCAACGAAATGAGTCATCATGGGTAATGAAAGATCACATAAATCATGGTTTAAGCACAAAAGGACCTCGTCAATGGACTAAGTAAGGAAGAATGACATGAAACTGCAAATATTTTTTGTGTAATAGCTGTGCCTGATCTCTCTATAGCGACTGGAATCCCGATGTGGCAGGGCCACTATAGGGACATGCAGAGCATTACAGCGGCATCGATGAGATGGTAATCTCGGAAGTCTTATTTTTTTTTCAAATGTACAACACTAAATTAAAATTTAGACGTCTAGAACTAAGCCTTTTTTTGTCAAATATATCCATACCTCTACTAGCCCTCTCCATTTCGAATGTTTCTATGGATCCTATATTTCCTATATATCATGATATCTTCTAAACTTTGTCAAACCCTATACCTCAAGACAGTAATTATCTATGAACCACACAACACAAAATTTTCATTGGAATCTATCGTAGTTTAAATTTTAGTTAACTCTCATTCTAGGGAGAATTTTATACGGATACTTACACCCTAACAAATTATATAACGAGCACATCACCCCATTCAAAGAGGAGTGATCACCAAGTATTATCATTATCAACAAGAGGGATATGAGATCAAGAACCCACTCACTAATCTAATCCCTCAATTGACCCTACTACTAAGGATGATTAGTCATGTACAATTAAACTTATTTTAGATTCGCCATAAAATAAGCCTATGAGTAATGTCTAAGACTACTCAACCAGTGTCAAGACCCAATTCCAATCATGATGGCATCTATTAGATCCCACCTACAGGCCAGCCAACCTAACCTACAAACATATCCTGAATCACTAACATAATAGTACTAGCAACATATACACATAACTCAGCACAACCTACCCATGACCAGAAAGTCATCTACACGGATCTACTATAGAAAAAAGCGCACACACATATAGATACATATACATAATGATAATATACATCATCAAGAATACTCCTACAAATACAAGTCACTATACTGTACAAGGCCATTATCTAGACATAAAAGGCAATCATAAAAAAAGGTAGGACACTATAGAGTGTCTAGAGCTTTCGGTGCTCACCAAGTGTCTCCTAAAGTGCTCATGAATCCCCAACTCAGCGACCGTGACTAGTACCTGGACTTGCACCATGGGAAGATGCAGAAAATTAAGGGTGAGTACCGGTAAAAGGCACCTAGTAGGCATCATTGGCCGACTAAGTAAAATACTATAAATATAGAATACTCAAATATGGAGAACTGTATTAATACTAGTAACTCTGAACTCATATCAAGGAAGGGGAATGTTTGCATAATCACCGAACCATAACTGAACAACCTAAGTACTATGTAAGGATATCGATTGACAAAACCCATGTAGGCCCATATCGCAACCTTTACCAGACTGAGGTATAATGTTGTATGTGGGTGTAAGGCCCTACTATCTATGTTTGTATGCCAACTGGGCACCCATAAGCCCAGAAGGTACACCCACACACAATCTAACTAACATAACCACAATGGAGCCTAACTCTCAATACCACATGGTCAAGCGATCGAGTTGTATGTGGTTGTAATGCCCTAATATGTATACTTGTACGCCCCCTGAGCCCCCATAAGCTCAGAGGGTACACCCATGCATAATCAGGGTGTGTATAGTAGTGCGGATCCACGAATAATTAATCGATTCCCCGATCCAAGAACAATTGACAGGGTCCCAGACCCAAAGGTAATCAACAGGGTCCAAGACCCAAAGTATCAATAGGGTCCCAGACCCAAAGTATAAACAAGTTCTCAGACCCAAAGATTCAATAGGGTCCAAGACCCAAAGTATCAACAGTTGCTCGGACCTAAGAATCGTCATCCGTGGCTCGGCATCTAATTCATGGGAACTGAGAACTACAGACCATGAGGAGCGTCACCCAGGGCTTGGACACTCAGATGTGGCCACCGAAGCTCGAAGCACGAGGAGCGTCATCCAAGACTCAATGTATAGGAACTATCACTCACTCATTAGCCTATTCGAAGATCCAACAACATCGTACCTTAATATAAGAATCACACAGCCCAACCAAACATATGTCATGACCCAAATTCGAATCGCAACTAAAGAGAATACAATAAAGCAAAAACAACCACAACATTTAATGCAAGAGCATCTAAAGTAGTACAAATGAATAAATATAATTGTCTCAATAAAAAAATACAACTCTAACTAATATATCTAATACAAAGGGGTAGGAGAATTCGAACAAGAATGTAATAATGAAGAATACTAGAGCCTGCAACAAAGGGCTTAGTACATGATATATATATATATATATATGTAAGATAACAATAATAATAAAAAGTGCAATGTAAAAGTGATGTATGAATGTAGTGCATAGGGGTCTTGTCAAACCATATGTTGTAACCTCTCAACCTGGTCACCTCAGCGTGATCAAGAGATGTCACGATATCTCAACCTTTCCACCTCAACATGGTCAAGAAGTATCACAATATCTTAACCTCACCACCTTTGCGTGGTCAAGGGGTATCATAATATCTCAACCTTGCCACCTCAACATGGTCAAGGGGTGTAAAAAGTAGTACAATCCCTCCTTCGCTACCTCAGCATAGACAAGGGGTTTTATAATAAGGTTGTACAATATCCCAAAAAGTGATATATTTCACCGTTGCTACCTCAGCATAGGCAAGGGATTTTATAAAGAGTGATGCAATATCTCAACCTTGCTACCCCAACGTAGTCAAAGGGGTATACAAATATACATGATGTGAATGCATGCCAATGCCACCAGTTAATATATTTAACAAAAATACAATGCGATAATCAATAAATAACCCTCATAAAATCAGAGTGGAGCATGCAAAATATCTCATCTAGTACCACAAGCCATCAACA
>JBCEWC010014726.1:0-14182 GCA_038996855.1 Solanum aculeatissimum
AGTCTACTTAATTGATCTGCTAAATCATTATCTATACCTTTAATGTGTTCAAACTTTAAATTATAAATAGAAGTTTCATTCAAAAAATTTAACCATCGTCTAGTACTGCTATTTTTTCCTGCTATCTTTTGATAAAATTTATATATTTATATATATATAACACATACGAATTTTGAAAAAGGTATCTAGTTTATGATGGGGTACAAAATTTGAAATTTATGACATTAAAAAAGTATATAAAAAAATTTAATGAATACATATAAATATAGTTGAATCCCTGTGAATACAATATACTGAATTGTCACGCCCCGGGAGGATACTCTTGGCGTGGCTGGTACTTGAAGAACCATTGTTAATTCTCCAAGAGAACCACCTGGCCTCACCATCACATTTTACTCGACAGCGAAAAAAATACTCAAACGAAAGACATCAATAAAGTGATAAAAATCTTATGAAATAATCTCCAATGACCAAGTTTAGAAAATAAAAATACTCAACCATCCTCTACTCAATATTCATGTCTAGATGGCACCATGATAGGCCATGGCTACCCAACTCAAAGAAAATAAAAATAACCAACAGAAGATGAAAAGAAAAACTCCTCCAGATAGCAAGGAAGGCTCACCAACTCTGGATGCAAGGGAACTGAACCTCAACGGTGCGCCTGGTAAAGTCTTCTATCACCTATATCTGTGTCATTAACGATGCAGGCCCAAAATGGACGTCAGTACATGGAATATACTGGTATGTAAAATGACTCAAGAAAACAGATAAGGCTCAGACTCAAATAAATCAACTCGACTCGGAACACAACTCATCAACTAATAACTCCACTCAATGAATAATGCAAGTTTAAAGTTTAAAGTCATGATTGGAAAATAAATTTAGCTCTATGCAGCTCAATTTAAAATATGATATGCTCAATCAAGGGTTGCTTGGAAGTTTCTCTAATCGACATAACTCTCACTACCATGAGTTTGGTGATGCACAACGATGCCGACATCATTGCTACACTCGTCCTGAACTTACCAAGGTAAAGGACGTCAACCATTCTCGAATGCCCATCTTTTGAGACAAGAGCCGCTAGAGTTAACTGCACGACTATCCTATGTTGGCAACGTAGTTCTGGACGTTGTCATCTAGCCCAACTCGGTGCTCAATACTCCTTCCAAGGCTAAGACGTACTCATGCAACTCAACTCAAACTCATCTCATTGAATTCATCTCATCTCATCTCTACTCGGTACTCATCAACTCAACCAATCAAAATCAATCGTGCATGCAAATTTTACTCAAACTCAAACGGTCATTTAGACTCAACTCAACCAGGCCCATCATATAATACAAGTAAGATTCTCGATGGACATGCAATTAAAATGCAATATGTTCCTCATACTCAATTATACTCATTTACTCAACTCGGACAATCCCAGTAATGGACTCTACATGATCAAAGCAACAACAGTCATATAGAATGATGCAATTCAGGACTCATAGTAAAGAATGCAAATTTTATACCTCAATCTTATATAACTAGCAATTAATTCACTAGCTCATTCATAATATGCATGAATACTCAAAATAATTACAAATAACTCAAAGATTATAATCATAGAGTTCTTCGATACTCAATAGTTTATACCAAACTCGACTCAACAACAAAAGGGCGCGTGGACGGACTCAGTCCTACGCTTTAGGAAGCCTTACATACCTAAAAATTAGAAGAACAATCAACCCCCTGTCGATCCTTGTGTTTGAACTTGAAACCCTTATTTTCTCCTTATCTAATACTCTTAAGAATTGTCTAAGTGTGTTTAATGAAATAATATGCTTAGGGTTGTGATATAGGACTTAAATTAAGTCTAAAACATCGAAGGTTTTAATTAAAAAAGGGTAGAAAAGAATAAAAACCCTACTTAAAAATTATCGAGTGGATCCATGAAACCCTATTTACGGGTTGTAGATCCACTTACGGGTCGTATATGGCCTCTCGTAAGTGAGGGTGCCCAAAAATTAAGTTACTAGAAATTGCACCTTGACTTATGAAACTTTTTCTATGGGTTGTAAAATATTATACGAGTCATCTTATCACTCATGACTCAAGGTTTCAGAAATCAAGATTTTTGAGGATTCAACCTACAAAACCTACCTTACAGGCTGTATTAATTTATATGGGTTATCTGTTGCACTCGTAACTCATATATCCAGAAAGTTTGATTTTAAGAGCTTAATTCACGAAACCAAATCTACGGGTTGTGGAATCCCATACGAACCGTAGACCATCTCGTACCTTAGGTCCTCAGACTTGGAAAAATTTCTTAAGTCACAGGGGTGACCTACGAGACCTCATCTACCGGTCATACGTGTTCGTCGTGATTTTTTTCCTAGTGATTTTTCTGCATCATTTTTCTCAATTTCCTCTGGGTCTCAACTTAAGATAGGTAGGATGAATTTGAGGGTGTTACGTTATCTCCCCCTTGGGATAATTCGTCCTCGAATGAAAAGAAAACTTGGAACTTAGTCAAGAAATGAATTCTATCATGAACTCCAACAATCCTACAACCCACAACTCACTCATGCAATCAATCAATCCAACAAATAAGCAAATAAACAGTCAACAATCAACTCAATCATCGCTCAGACTCTAAGATCCTATCATCAGTCAGACTCAGAATAGAATGAAATTCAAAGAAAGTGGATAGAATTATTACCATCAACTCTCTCATCGTCAGCAAGTGGGAATAAGTACAAATATTTAACTTTCATATCCTCCTCAGCTTCCCAAGTAGCTTCTTCCACAAATTGATTTCTCCTCAACTTTCAAACTTGTCGACCAAGGATTTGGATAGGAATCTCCTCATAGCTCAGGTTATCTCTTACTCCAATATTCTCAACAGGCACAACCATCTGTGGATCTCCCAAACACTTCTTCAGCATAGAAATATGGAAGACCAGATGGATAGTCGTTAACTTAAGAGGTAACTCCAACTCATAAGCCACATTGCCCACTCTATTCACAATCTAGTAAGGACCAATGTACCTTGAAATCAACTTTCCTTTCTTACCAAATCACATTACACCCTTCATTGGTGACACCTTTATATACGACCAATCATTGACCTCGAACTCTAAATCCCTCCTTCTAACATCAGTGTAGGATTTCTGTCGACTCTGTGCAATCTTAAATCTTTCTCGTATAATTTTCACCTTCTTCATGGCTTGGTAAACCAAGTTTGGTCCAATCAATTCTGCCATACCCACCTCAAACCAACCAATTGGTGATATACATCTTCTCCCATAGAGGACCTCATAAGGAGTCATTTGGATGCTCGAATGAAAATTATTAATGTATGTGAACTCGATTAGGGGAAAATGGTCATCCCAATTACCTCTGACATCAATGACACAGAATTTCAATATATACTTCAAGGTATGAATAGTACACTCTGCCTGACCATCCGTTTGTGGATAAAAAGCAGTGTTAAGGTTTACCTTCAAACCTAAGCCTTTCTGGAAAGATCTCCAAAATTGAGTAGTGAATTGGGCTCCCCTATTTGAGATGATAGACAAAGGAACTCCATGAAGTTTGACAATCTCTCTTATATATAGTCGGGCATAATCCTCTACTGTGTCAGTCATCTTTACTGCCAAGAAGTGTGCAGATTTTGTCATCCTGTCAACTATCACCCAAATTGAATCATGTTGTCTACGAGACCTCAATAAGCCTGTATGAAATCCATGTTGATCATCTCCCACTTTCATTCTAGAATCTCAAAATTCTGAGCTATTTCACATGACCTTTGATGCTCAACTTTTACTTGTTGGAAAGTCGAGCACCTGGAAACAAACTCAGCAATGTCTCTCTTCATTCCACTCCACCAGTAAATCTCTCTCAAGTCATGGTACATATTGGTTGAGCTCGGGTGGATAGAATATTTTGAATTGTGATCTTCCTCCATGATTCTCTCTCAAACACCATCAATATCTAGAACGCACAATTTGTCTTGATATCTTAGTACTCGATCTCCCCCTTTGGCAAAAGTCATAACTTTCTGCTTATGCACATCTACTTTCAATTGCAATAAGATAGGATCTTGATCTTGTTTCTCTTTCACCTCCGCTACTAGAGATGATGCAAACCCATTGTACACAAGAACTCCACCTTTACTAGAATCGTTAAGTTGAACTCCCAATTATGTTAATCTGTGAACGTCTTTAACTAACTCCTTGTTCTCCTCTTTCACATGAGTAGTGCTCCCCATAGACAACTTGCTAAGAGCATCAACAACTATGTTAGCTTTACTTTGGTGGTAGAGGATGCTCATGTCATAGTCTTTGAGTAATTAAAGTCATCTCCTCTGTCTCAAATTTAGCTATTTCTAAGTGAAGATATATTGCAGGCTCTTATGGTCTGTGAATACATTAACATGTGCTCCATATAAGTAGTGGCATCATAGCTTGAGAGCAAACACTACAGCCGCCAATTCTAGGTCATGTGTGAGGTAGTTCTTCTCATGCACCTCAAGTTGTCTGGAACCATAAGAAACAACTTTACCCTTTTGCATCAATACACATCCCAATCTCACTCTCGAAGCATCACAATAAATAACAAATTCATCAATTCCTTCAAGTAGGGTTAATACTACGACAATAGTCAACCTGATTTTTAACTCGTGGAAACTTCTCTCACACTCATCAAATCATTGAAACTTGACCTTCTTTTGAGTCAATTTAGTCAACGGTGCTAATATGGAAGAGAACCCATCAACAAATCTACGATAGTAACTAGACAAACCTAGAAAACAACTTATATCTATCAGAGAGGTTGGTCTAGGCCAGTTCTTAACCACTTCAATCTTTTGAGTGTCCACTCATATACCATTGCCTGAAATCACATGGCCTAGGAATGCTATAGATTTTAGCCAAAACTCACACTTCAAAAACTTTACATATAACTCATTATCCTTGAATGTCTACAAAGAAATTCTAAGGTGATTAGCATGCTCTTTCTAATCTTTGGAATACACAAAAATATTATCAATAAACAAGATCATGAATATGTCAAGGTACTGTCTGAATACTCTATTCATCAAATCCATGAAGGCTGCCGGAGCATTGGTCAGTCCAAAGGACATTACCAAAAACTCAAAGTGATAATATCAGATTCAAAAAGCTATTTTTGGGGTGTCACATTCTCTCACTTTCAACTAGTGATAGATCGATCTTAGGTCTATCTTGGAGAAAACAATGGCACCCTGAAGTTGGTCAAATAAGTCATCGATCCTCATAAGATAATAATTATTCTTGACTATCACCTTATTCAGCTAACGATAGTCAATACACATTCTGAGAGAACCATCTTTCTTTCTCAGGAATAGAAATGGAGCACCCCATGGTGAGACACTCGGTCTAATAAAACCTTTCTCAAGAAAATCTCTCAACTGCTCCTTTAGATCTTTTAACTTAGTTGGGGTCATTCTATAAGGCGGAATAGAAATAGATTGGGTGTCAGAAAGAACATCAATCCCGAAGTTGATCTCCCTATCAGGAGGAACTCTAGGCACATCCTCAAGAAACTCATTCACAATTGGGACAAATTCAAGAATAGGGAGCTCAACATCATCGGACTTAACTCGCATGAGGTGATAGATACATCCCGTAAAGATTAGTTTTCTGGCCTTAAGGTAGGAAATAAACTTACCCTTAGGCACAACAGATTCTCTCTTCCAATCTAAGATAGGTTAATTGGGAAACTGGAATTTGACAGTTTGAGTTCTACAATCTATTATGGCATAATAGACGTAAAGCCAGTCCATGCCAAGAATCACATCAAAATCAAACACCTCTAACTCAATTAAATTTGCAAGAGTATCCCTATGGTAGATGGATACCACACAACCTTTATAAACTCATTTTACTAGAATAGGCTCATCGATAGGAGTAGAAACAGAAAATTGCTCAAGCAAGCACTAAACAAGAATCTCAAATTCACTAGACACATATGACATTACAAAGGAACAAGTTGCACTCGGATCAAGCAAAGCATAAAAATCAAGGGTAAAGACTCAAAGCATACTTGTCACAACATCTGGTACAACCTCTTGGTCCTGTCGGTTCCCCATTGTATATAGACGGTTTATCCCGCCACCTGTCCCTGGTGTATCACCTCTCTAATTACCTTTGGCTGGTGGTATTGTCGCAGAAGACTGGACTTTATTGTTCCATAATGGACACTCTCTCTGGATATAACCAGCTTGACCACACTTGTAGCAATCATTTTCTCCCTCTTTGCAATTTTCCAGATACATCCTATCACACTTCCCACAAGGTGGCTTCCCTTTTGAGCCAAGGTCCACACTGGCTTGACAACTCTGTGCTATGAAGTTTTGGTGACCTTAGGACTTTTGATCATACCAGTTATTTGAAGTTGGTGCACTCAACAAAGATAGTGCATAACCCAAAGGTCTTTTCTGGAAGTAAGACTTATCTCCCTTACTCTACTTAGGTTGATTTGTCTTAGGCTCTGCTGACTTGACCTTCTTGCTCAGATGCTCCTCTCTATCTCTCTTTTTGTCTTCCTCAAGTTGTTGTGCATAGACCATCACCTTAGAGATATCCACGTCTGGGTTCAACAATGATGTCGTGCACTCCTTCTTCATATGTTTACCCAAGCTAGATATAAACTTTCTCATTCTCGCCCTCATGTCCTAAACCATCTTTGGGGCATAACTGAACAACTGGATGAACTTAAGGTTGTACTCTTTGAAAGTCAACCCTTCTTGTTTCAAATTCACAAACTCCTTAATCTTGGCCTCCCTCAACTCCTAGGGAAAGAAGTGATAAAAAAATCACTCTCAAATTCACTCTACTTAGGTGTCTCAACATCCTTGCCTCGACCCTCTTCCCACTGATTGTACCAAACATTTGTCATATCCTTAAGCTGGTATGCAGCAAGCTCAACTCCCTCAATTTTAGTTGCACGCATGACCCTCAAAACCTTCCACATCTTATCAATGAAATTCTGGGGGGGGGGGGGGGGGGGGTCCCCCCTCCCCTTCCCCCCCCCCCCCCCCCACCCCCCCCCCCCCCCTCCCCCCCCCTCCCACCCCAACCTTAGATCCTGTGAATATTGGTGGGTTTATCCTAAGAAAATCCCTAAGCCTGATTGCAGCAGTTGACTCTTTGGAACGACCCGTTAAGTCGTTTTGAGATATAGAATTTCGTATGTTATAAAAGATTTATCTCGTGAATTTTAAAGGACTATTTTAGACTATTTGATAATTTTTTGTTATTTAGTTGGAGGTAATTTTAGATTAAATTAACTGTGGGTTAAGTTGATAGTTTAGGTAATACCCTATACCACTTATTCTAAATTAATTAAAATAAGCAGTAGGATTTATTACTTTAGTATATAAAAATAAATAAATAACTTTAAAAAAAAGAAATATATAAGTAAAAAGGGTTGCACGCAGCAGCCCTACAGAAAAGAACTAAACAGAGAAATAAAAGTGGTGCACACAACAGAACGACAAAACGTAGAAACAAAGAAAAGATGTGGAGAAAAAAAGAAAGAAAAAGAAGAGAGGAAAATTGAGATTTTCATCCCAAAGTGTTAAGGTAGTTGTTCTAGTCCTTTCTATTAAATTTTGATGCGATTATGGACAAATTTTTAGGGTAGAAACATGTATAATTTATGTTAAATTAAGAAAATATAGTACAAGGGTTCTTAGAATAAAATCACGATTTGGGGATTGAATAATGATCCATTTTAGATGAAATTTGATGTATAAGTTTATTTTATTATGAATAAACAAAATCTGAAGAAAAAAATAGATTCAAATTCAAGGGCTTAGGGTGACTTTTTGACCTAATTTTTGAGTAAAAAATAAATATAGCAATATGAGTGTCATTAGATTTGTATTCTTATGGAAACTATATATTTTATAGATTTGAAATATTTTGAGCCATTAAAGAAATGAGAAGCATGGATGGATTTGCTAACTTGATTTCGGTTCTTCAGTTGAGGTAGGTTATGGTTTATTCTATGTGTTAGAAAGACTTTTAATATTAATTGATATTCATTGAGTGATGTTCTGAAATGACCTATGCATTAAATTATTGTGATTTGGATGATTGATATGTGTTGTGATTGGTCTGCAATCCCAAGACCATGAAATCTATAATCTTGAAGTTGTCTTACCAAAGTGATACCTTGAATAAAGAAGGCTTGATGAAATATTATTAATGAATTAGAAAGTAATGATAAAGAATGATGAATTAAATATAATTGGATTGGGTGTCATGTTTCGACACAGATATTATGGGATCGGGTGTCACGTTTTGACACGAATTTTATGGGATCGAGTGTCACGTTTTGACACAAATATTATAGGATCGTATGTCACGTTCCAACAATATTATGGGATTGGATGTCATATTCCGACATGATATATATTGGATCGGGTGCCATGTTTCGGCACGATAATATTAAATAAAAATATATTAAAATAATTTAATATACCCAATCTCAAAGAACCTATCTCCCAAAAGAAACGTGGTCTGAGGGCTTGAGTCCTCTTGTGTGTTCTTGGTATTATTGACAAATTATATACATGTTTCATTGTGTTTTCACTTATACTTGTTGTTTGTTTCTTGCCACTGTTAAGTGTTATAGTTGATTTTCTGATATTTCTTAAAGTCTATTGGTTTCTATTTGGAGTCGGTCGATGATACTTACTCAGTACATGTGGCTCGTACTGACTCCTACTTGTATTTTTTTTGTTTTACTTTTGTGGAGTGCAATGAGTGTTCCATCAACTTCGACTCGCCTTCAACTCTAGTTGGTCATCGGTATATCAGGTTTCAGGATGAGCTAACCTTCTAGCTCATGTTGGACTTTATTAGTTATGGCATAATGTCCTTAGTTTTCAGACATAAGCTATTTTATTTATTTATTTTAGTGTTGCTACTTTTTGACTTAGTATGTGTGATTAGATGTTCTTGATGTGATGACTTTCGGGTTTTTGGAAATGTTATATAATAGGATTTAGTGGTTTTGTTATTCTTACTTTTATAAGTTTGAACTTTCACATTAACGTCATATTTCATAAGTTAAACAACTAATATAAGTTGGAATTTGTATCGTTGGTTCGCCCACTTAGGAGGTTAGGTGTGGGTGTCACTCACGTCTGTTTTGGATTGTGACACTCTTGAGAACTGAAACAGGGAGCCCGTGAACTCTAATTCCCACTCTAAGCAGCTACCAACTGGGTGAGCATGGTAATAGCTCATTTGGAGTCGGCCTCAATAGTAGGGGCAGGTGGAGCAGTAGGTGCCTGTGGCACACCAGTAGCTTTAGTTGATATACCCCGACCCCTGTCTCCATCTGAACAGGCTCTTCAGGATGGGATTCTTAGTGTTGCTCGTTGTAGCATCTCTCTGGAGGGCGATACTCTTAGGAGGCATGATCTTCAAACGCTTAACGCAAGAATTAGAAAGGAGCTTTTATATAATTAAACTTTATCGCACTAAATTATAATACAAAAAGAGTTTAACCCTTCCCAATGTCCTATAGCCTTTTGCTTATAAAGTGTGGTGCACAACACACCCATAAATAAGACTCTACTAGACATGGCTTCATACACTCCCTAGGACACTTGAACTCTGTGCTTTGATATCAAATTTTTCACAACCCAAGAGGGTATCTTTGGCGTGGCCAACACTTGAAGAACAATTGTTGATTCCCAAAAAGAACCACCTGAACTCATCATCACATCTTACTCGACAACGGAAGGAAATACTCAAATGAAAGACATCAATAAAGTGATAAAATTCTTATGAAATAATCTCCAATGACCAGGATTTGAAAATAAAAATACTCAACCATCCTCTACTCAATATTTATGAAGCCTCTACCTATAATGTCTAGATGGCACCATGATAGGCCATGGCTATCCAACTCAAAGGAAATAAAAATAACCAACAGAAGATAAAAAGAAATACTCCTTTGGATAGCAAGGAGGGCTCACCAACACTGGATGCAAGGGAACTAAACCTCAACGGTGCGCCTGTTGAAGTCTTCTATCACCTGTATCTGCATCATTAACGATGCAGGCCCAAAATGGATGTCAATACATGGAATATACTGGTATGTAAAATGACTCAAGAAAACAGATAAGGCTCAGACTCAAATAAATCAACTCGACTCAGAACACAACTTATCAACTAATAACTCCACTCAATAAATAATGCAAGTTTAAAGTTTAAAGTCATGCTTGAAAAATAAATTTAGCTTTATGCAGCTTAATTTAAAACATGATATGCTCAATCAAGGGTTGCTTGGAAGTTTCTCCAATCGACATAAATCCCACCATCATGAGTTTGGTGATGCACAACAATGTCGACGTCGTTTCCACGCTCGTCCTAAACTTTCCAAGATAAAGAACGTCAACCTCTCTCTCTTGAATCCAAAGAGAATTTTCATCTTTTGGGACATGAACCGCCAGAGTTACTACACGACTATCCTACGTTGGCAACGTAGTTCTGGGGTGTTGTTCTCTAGCCCAACTTCGTGCTCAATACTCATTCCAAGACTAAAACATACTCATGCAACTCAACTCAAACTCATCACATCTCATATCTACTCAGTACTCATCAACTCAACCAATCAAAGAAATCAACCGTGCATGCAATTTTAACTCACAACTTAGATGGTCATTTAGACTCCACTCAACCAGGCCCATCATATAATACAAGTAAAATGCTCAATGGACATGCAATTAAAATGCAACATGCTCCTCATACTCAATTATACTTAAGTTACTCAACTCAGACAATTTCAGTCATGGACTCCACATGATCAAAGCAACAATAGTCATATAGAATGATGCAATTCAGAACTCATAGTAAAGAATGCTAATTTTATACCTCAATCTTATGTAATTAGCAATTAATTCACTGATTCATTCATAAATTTGCATGAATACTCAAAATAATTACAAATAACTCAAAGACTATAATCATAGTGTTATTTAATACTCAATAAATTTTACCAAACTCAACTCAACAGTGATTGGGTGCATGAACGGACTTAGTCCTAAAGCTTTAGGAAGCCTTACATACATACAAATCATAAGAATAATCAACCCTCAGCGATCCTCGTATTGAACTTGAAACCCTCGCTCTTCTCCTTCTCTGGAGCTCTCAAGAATTGTCTAAGTTGTTTGATGAAATAATACATTTAGGGTTGTGATGTAGGACTTAAATTAAGTTCAAAATGTCGAAGGTTTCAATAAAAAGGGTAGAAAAGGACAAAAATACTCTTCTAAAAAATTGTCGAGTAGATCCATGAAACCTCATTTATGAGTCGTAGATCCACTTATCGGTTGTATATGAACTTTTATAAGTGAGGGTGCCTAAAAGTTGGGTTATTGAAAATTGCACCTTGACTTATGAAATCTCTTTCTACGGGCAGTAAAACATTATACGGTCGTCTGATCACTCGTGACTCAAGTTTCAGAAATTTGAATTTTTTAGGCTTCAACCTATGAAACCTACTTTACGGGCCGTAATAATTTATACGGGTCGTCTGTTGCACTCGTAACTCATACATCCAGAAAGGTTTATTTTGAGATCTGAATTCACAAAGCTAAATCTATGGGTCATGGAATCCCATATGGGTCATAGTCCATTGCGTACCTTTGGTCCTCAAACTTGAAAAAAATTCTTAAGTCACAGGGATGACCTACGAGACCTCATCACGGGCCGTAGATTACTCTACGGGTCGTAGGTGCCCCTCGTGATTTTTCTTTCAGTGATTTTTCTATATCATTTTTCTCAATTTCCTCTTGGTCTCTACTCTGGATAAGTAGGATGAATTTGGGGGCGTTACATGAATATAAGTAAATATAATTAATACAAAAAATATATATTTGTATCTCTTTAATTTGTATCTATAGTTCAAACAAAACTAAATAATTGTAAGCGAATAGTTTTTTTTTTCATTTGAAACTGGAAGATACAGTCAGAATAAATATGAATCATTTGTATAATTTATAAAAAATACAAGAAATACATATTTTAGGAGTTTTAAAAAATTATAATATATTTGTATCTCTTTAATTTGTATTTGCAGTAAATAAAAAAAAATAGTAAATAACTGGAAGATACATTCAAAAATAAATATGAATACGAATTTGAACTGGAGAATATATTCAACACATATACAAATTTTGAAAAAAGTAACTAGTTTATAATAGGATACAAAAGTTTATATTGGGAGAGAGAAAATTCTATTTTAAATGTTTCTAAATATAAATGGTATGGAATAGTGTAGATTTGGTTTAAAAAAAAGGAGAGAGAGAAAGAATTTTATTATTAATATTAAATATTTTTAAACAAAAAATTATAAATAAGTTAAGAAAAACAAGGAATATTATTAGGATACTTTTGATTTGATATTTAATTATATTTTTTAAAAGATCGCTATTTTTAACAAATAAGTTGAAAATCTTGACTATTTACATAATTTTTCCTATTTAATTTGATCCTACCCTTTTATGCTTGTCAATCTGTATTTCATTCTTCAGGTGTAATTTTTTTAAATCACGGATCAACAGGTGATCTGTATCCTTTCACCCCTTTTGTCATAAGGCGTGGTCTGACTCTAAGAAATGAAATTCTTGTGTACGTAAAAAAGATTTCACAACATTCATTGTTCAAACTAAGTTGACCATGCTCTTCAGTACTTAATCCTGAGAATTATACCCCACTACCAAAAAGAATGTCTACAATCCAACTGAGCGGCCAACACCAACTGCAACCACCGGAACCGCCAAGACCGCCAAACCCAACCACCTCCGGAGAAACAAGCAAAAGCACGCCTACTTTCAAAGATATCCTACTGGAAAAAAACAGTAATCTGAACTATGTCTACAACCCACCCCAAACCCAAGGAATGGAGTTAGACAAAATCGACAACCCCAACCCAGATGATACCATCCAGTTGACTGGGGAGGACATGGACAGACTTTATCATCCATGGCATTTTTCGATTATCATCAAGGTTTTCGGCAAACGACTTCCATTCCTCTACCTGAAAAACAAGCTTCAAGATAGTTGGAAACCCACTGAACCACTCACATTAATCGACCTTGGAAATGACTACCACGTAATCAAATTCCACGAAGAGGAAAACAGAAATAGAGCACTCCATGAGGGACCCTGGTTTGTAGCAGGGAACTTCATATCGGTCAGGAGATGGGAGCCAAATTTCATGCCCCAAAGCGCCCTAATTACCCACACAGCAATCTGGGCGAGGCTACCAAACCTCCCTACTGAATATTTCGACTGCCAGTTGCTGCAGAGAGTAGGAGAAAAATTGGGCACACTTTTGAAAATAGACGCGTGCACTTCAGCAACACTGAGAGGCAGATATGCAAGAATCTGTGTACAAGTCCCCCTCGAAACCCCTATCAAGGGCGAAATTACTATTGGGAGGCACAAACAAAAAATAGTATATGAGGGGGAAGGAATCATATGCACGCGATGTGGTCGGATTGGCCACACCATGAACCACTACCCCTATGTATACCAGCAGGATGAACAGGAACATGCCACACAGGGAAATGGAGCAACAGACCCGCCTCCGTCAAAGGAAACTTGGGAAACTGTGAAATTTGGCCGGCGAAATGGACCGAAAACCCGCCAAGGAAGACAAAGGACCAACAAGCATACCCCGGCAAAGCTGCCCATGGAGAAAAATCAGTCGGCAAGCATAGCCCCTAACACTGTGGGCCCGGGGATAGGCCAACTTGGAAATAACAGACCCCACACGTCCATAACCGAAGGCGGGAAAGGGGGAAGAATGGACTTCAATCCATACGCCAAACTCCCAACCAACAGGTTCAATGCCTTAAATGGCATTGATGGTGAATCTCTGCCAATATCCAAAACAGATTGGAATGCCAATTGCCAAAAGCTGGATAACAACTCCACACTCTATGCCACTAAGCAATGGATGGGGCCCGCAACAGACACTAAGAAGCAAATTACCAATGGTATGGCTAAAATAAACCCTCCATCACCTTCTCCGATACAAAATGAATCCTACTCTGTGGAAAATAATCATTGCCCCGACGTAGTTGACATGACCACCGGGGTCTCATCAAAAGATCTCCCCAGTC
>JBCEWC010014727.1:0-14181 GCA_038996855.1 Solanum aculeatissimum
TAAGAGAGTGTATAGAAGAGTTTGAATGGATGAATGAGGGTTTGGGGAATGTTTTAGGGGTTTAGGAGACCTTAGGGTATCAAAAAGGGCTTAAGGGAATGTTAAATCACGAAAATACCATTAATAAAACATAATTTTTTGGAACTAAGAAATATGAGATGGCAGCTACAGTGCCCGTCCAATAGTGCACGAGCCGTCATCCCCTCCTTCAGACCACACTTAACAAAGTTTTCAGTAACACTTCACGAACAACTTGACGGATAGTTTGGTGTGTGAGGGTCCCGTGAACCCATACTTAGTCCCCTAAACACGTCCATGTCTTGGCCTAGCCACTGTCCAACTTGATGGGACAGTGGACAAGCCGGCTAGGCTCTCACGAGCCGTCCAAGGTCTCGTTGACCTATGCTTGTCTTAGGGGTGGTTCCAGGCCACCCATGGATCACTGAACCACTTTACGACACCCAAGATGGACCATTAAAAGTTTCACAGTCCGTGTCCCTGTCCTTGGCCATTTTCCTGAGCCTATCTCCAATGTCTTCCGAATTTCAGACAGTCTCACTGTTTGGGCTATATCACCCTCATCCGAACTCCAAATTAAGTGAAACCAGTTGTGGTGCAAAGCTAACTCAAAGAGATTTAATGTTATATGTAGTATCGCATATGGTTCATCCGACATCAAAATTTATGACCATTTAAAGTTCACTGCCAAAACTGTCCCTCTAGGCCACCAACTAGCCCATTTTGCATTTGGCCACTTAAACTCAACCCATGGCTACCAAAACTCAACCATGACCAGTAGTACATCATACAAGTCCAATCATAAGGAGATTTCAAAAAATTTTGGGTTGTTACATTTGGAATCATTTGAATTAATTGATTGTCCTATTAGGACATCAACTCGAATTGGAGCATTAGCTGCTGGAATATGAGATTTAGTAACTCTTGATAGGTCAATAAATGAATGCATCTGGTAGTTGATTTGCAATATTTTTCAAATTGAATTATCTTTTGAACTTCTTGTTCACATTTATTTATTTGAGGATGTAAATGTGATAACAACAATGCATTCCAATCTATCTCTTTTATCGGTTATTTATCTTCTCCCCCTAATGTTGGGTGTACTGATTCATCAAAATAAAAATCATTGAATCTTACTGTGAATAAATCTCCAGTCATAGGTTTCAAATATTTTATAATAGAAGGAGATTCATACCTAACATATATCCCCAACCTTATTTGGTAACCCATCTTTATGCATTGTGGTGGAGAAATTGGAACATATACCGTACATCCAAATATTCTAAGATGGGAAATGTTCAGCTCCTGACCAAAATTCAATTATAATGGGGAGACTTTATGATAACTTGTGGGTCTAATACGCACAAGATTTGCTACATGCAAAATAACATGACCCCATAATGAAGTTGTAAGACCCCACATGTGAGAAGGTATAAAAGTGCCAAAAGTGGAACCTATAATTCTTCTAAGTATAAGTGAGTTTTACGGATGGGTCTACAGGTCGTAGCTTATGCTTGTGGAATATTGGCCAGACTTGGTGAAAACGTTGATTTATAAAATTAGGAGTACAAGATACCCAACGGCCCGTACCTTGACTGATGAGTCATAAGTCATGTCGTGGGTTGAGAATAAGAGAGAGTTTCTAAGGGTATAAAAATGTTACCGAAAAATACCCTTTCTCACGACCCATGGAGTGTACCATGACCCGTAATCAGGGTCTAGTGGTCCTGTCCGGCAGAATTTTAAAGAGGATAATTTTGACATTTCCTATTATCCTAAGTCTATGCTATGTCATTTTACATCCCAAAAGACCCTTTTTAGCCTTATACAACCCTTATTCACTCTATTCCACTTCATTCTCAAATCTTCCTAAGTCTCACTTCTCCAAAATACTCCCAACATCTTCAAGGCCTTCAAGAAGAGAGTCCAAGTTAGGGTTTTAGATTTCCTACACTTTTATAACGACCCCAAGTTTAGGAGCCCTAAGTGCAGAAAAGTTAAGCAAAAAATGACCTAAAGTCTGGTTTATGAGGGGCACTTATAGCTCGTAAGTGCACATACGGTTTGTATGGTGGGTCCATAGATATGAACTTCAGGAAAGGGAAAAAGTTTCTAAGTGTGGGTAACCCATGAACCAAGTGATGTCCCATAAGAAATCTTACAGTCCATAGATGGTTTCATGAGTGGGACCCTAGACATGAAGGAAATTTGGACTTTGCTAGAAGGTGACTTACGAGTTATCAGATAGCCCGTGGAGTAGGATATGGCCCGTAACTGGAGTTAGTTGTTTTGAGTCTGACAAAGTCAGTTTTTAGGAATTTCAGATGTGATATTAGATGAAGGGACTTATGGTCCATGGATCGACTTATGACCCGTAATTGAGGTCTCATAGGCTGATTTTGGTAGTTTTAATGAGGGATAAATTTGTCATTTTCATCAATCCTATTCCTAAACTATGTCATATTAAAGACGGGAAAGGGGTCCTAAAATAGCCTTAAAGCCCTAAGATCACCCTCATTATTTCAATTCCTAAATTTCTAAGGCAAAGGATCTTAAGAACAAGGCTAGGGTTTCTAAGATTTCTTCCTCAATCCTACAAGTTTGTTTCTCTCCAGTTCTTCCAAGGTATGGTAGTTGATTTTTGGGTATCTTTTCACCCATAAAATTTCATTTTAAGTATTTTACCTTTTCTTTAAGTCCCTTTAAGATATTATGCATATTTATGTTAATTTCATGATGTTTTAAGTCATTAAATGATATTCATGATATCCTATGATTATCTTACTAAGTATATATGCATGTTTGAGTTGTTGATAATGACCTCATAATAGTTTTTGATGATGATAGAGTGAGGGCATTTTTTATGGTCCTATAAAGAGAAATTTCCTTATGATTCACGTATGTTATTATTGTTCCATTTTATAAAGCAAAGCCCACCTAGTTTTCAAGTAAAGCTATGCATAATTTAAGATGACGATTAAGGCATTAAAGATGAGTTTTAAAGTTAAATTTATCAAATATATAAGCATGTAGACAATTTCCCTAAAGATGTTTAATAAAGGTCCCCAAGATATAAAGACAATACTCACTTGTTGGTTCCTAAGTTCGAGCTACTCATATGATTGCTATTTATGATTCTAAGTTATGTTTTAAAGCATCCATGGGATGACTTAGCACCGAACGTGGCATTATGGTGGGGTTCGTAAGGGAACCTTAGAAGAAACCCTTTGTCGCATTAACTATGTGCCAGTATGGGAGCCCTTGTAGGCTAAGCTAGTGGATCCACCTAGGCCATTTATGTTATTATGATGCATGCAAAGTTGACGGAGTTCCACTCGACAAGTGGTCTCCTCGTGCCAGTGTAGGGGGTTATGTTGGATTCCATATAGTAGCTTATATGGTCTTATATGTTGGTTAAAGTCTACTCCTACAAGTATATGATTCTATGATGTGATTTAATTACTTATATTCTGTTATGCATTTATTCTCATTCATATTGAGTCATGTCCTTATTTCATGCATGAGGTTATATTAATTTTATTTACTATATACACATTATATTTATGAATGATGGCATTACAACTTCATCCATTGTGTTGCGTCTCACATACTTAGTACATTTCAAAAGTACTAAAGCATATTTTTCTTGCATGATTTAACCATGTAGGGACAGACATTCCCCCACCGGTTTGTGGTTATTATTCTACATTCAAGACTAGCTTTGTTATTCGTGGTGAGCCCTTAACTCAGGACTTTTTCACTTTTCATTCTATTATGTATCTTAGTTTTATTTTGAGATGATGTACTTATGGCCCTATTCAGGCTTTTACATTCTATGTTGTTTTATTTTGAATTTTTTTCTATTTGATGGAAACCGACCTTACCAGTTCCGTCCGTCTATGTAGTAGTTGGTATTCCTATGGTCAAAATGAATGTTAGATGTTTCAACTGCTTTTTAATGTTGCTTCATTGCTAAAAATGGCCCATAGCCCATTTTCCCTAATTTTCTGGAAAAGC
Organism: Solanum aculeatissimum; assembly: GCA_038996855.1. Lineage (NCBI taxonomy): Eukaryota > Viridiplantae > Streptophyta > Magnoliopsida > Solanales > Solanaceae > Solanum > Solanum aculeatissimum. Next base: position 4,036 of record JBCEWC010014727.1, read on the forward strand.
TTTTACTTAATGCCTATGAATGCTTAAGATGCTTGAGATGGCTTGGGTGAGGTGCCTTCGGGTATCTCATTTTTCGTGTGATGATTAGGCCCCTAGGTCAGGTCGTTACAACTTTCCAACAAGATTTTCATCCCCAATCATGCCAAGGCATGTGGGTTTTGATTTGTGGAGTCCTTTCCTCCACAAGCTCTAACATTCTTTCCTGATTCTATTTTCAAGTTATGAACATTCATGGAAATATTATGAACTCTTGTATATGTTGATATTATGGAGAAATTTATACTATTATGTCTTTGTGCACTATTATGCATCAAAAAGCCATATAAAAATAGTAGATCTTTATGAGGGTTAAGGAAGTGCTAACTAAGCTTTATTTTGTTATGATGTGTTACTTTGAATGATTTGGGAAAGACCATATTTACTTTTCTCATGTCCTAAATCTTAACTTTTGCATGATTTGAGCATATATGCATACCCACCTTGTTTAACTAAAGTTATGTACCAAACTTCTATGTTGATGAAAGCCTTATGGAAAGATATGTAAATTATGAATGTTATGAATTGGAAGGGCTATTATGCATGTTATGAGATATGAGAATATTGTGAAAATTATGAATGATTTGAAGTCCTACCTTGATATTATGAAGATTTGATTTTGAAGAGCTGCTCTATGATAACATTATGATATTATGATGTTTTGCATATTGCAACTATAAGTATGATTTGAGTATTCCTTGGGATTATGAACTAGCACCGAGAAGACCTTAGTAGATAACCATTGTCCCATAATTATGTTGCCACCATCAATTTGTGAATTAGATAATGGATCCATATAGCTTGTGTTGCATGATTGACCAAAAAGGGTGGTGTTCTCATATTGCACAAGTTAATTAAATATCGAAAAGGGTGATGTTCCCATAAGGTTCTTATCATATGTTAACCAAAAAGGGTGATGCTTCTGTAAGGTGTTTATGAGGCACTTTCCAAAATAGGGGAGTTCCCATAAGGTGAGTGTTTGATTTACCTTGGACAAAGTAGAACACTCCTAGTCTAGTGTGGAGTGAATATTAGGATTCCAAATAGTAGCTTTCTTGGTCTTACATGTCGATTATGGTCCCTTCCCATCTATGTATGATATGTTATGTGACTTGATGATTCCTCATGCATATTTTGACTAAGACATTGAGCATTCATGACATATTGATCTTATATCCATTGATTATGATTATTCATATTGTTTAATTATGGCTTATGTTCTTTGTTACATTGCACCATACATAGTTATTACATTCCAAGTACTAACACATACTTTTTCCTACATGATCTAACCATGTAGGGATCAGAGATCCTATTCACCCTCCTCTTCTACGTGGCTAGATAGTTCGGTTGAAGATTGCTCTTGGTGAGTCCTCCATTTCGGGGACAATAGCCATTTACTTTCATGCTTTATTAAGACTTATCTAATTATGGATATTTATCTCTTGAGGGTGAGCTCGGGAGATGTCTTGGCCCCCATTCCATTCTTATTAGAGGTGTTGTTGGATATATAACTATGTATGTTATGAGCTTGACTTTTTTTATGTTTATGTATTATGAAAGAATCCCTTAGTCCTTATCCCCCTTCTCAAGCTTTTTATATGATGTTAACGAGATGAAATTCCAAAGTCCCTAGTACCCCCATAGTGTGAGTCATACTTACCCGCCCCTTAGATATTATTTGCTATGTGCTCATGTTAATTCTTTTCCCCATAACATCCCCATAGCTTGAGTCCAAAGTCTGGTTTTCCCTAGAATTATGTGTTTCGTGTTTAATTATGCTTCTGTAACCAAGGATGTGCCACGTATGCTCAAAAGTCTTATTTGGGGTCCATTCGGGTTCCCCATTCATCGTATTACGCCTAGGACCTAGGCTTGGGTCATGATAGAAGTGGGGAGTTTTATTCTCATAAGCATTAGTCTAGTAATTAATTTGAGTCATTTAATTAATGATTCCAATAGGCCATTTTGAGTATGAACATGAGCAACCGGATGCTAATTGTTATCCCAGATGATACACAATATAATCATTAAAAGCTTAGGATATAAATTCACCCGCATTATCAAGACAAATTGTCTTAATTATATTATTTGGAAATTATGCTCATAATTTTAGTATTTTGTCTAGTAAACTCGCAAATGCCATATTGTGGGTTGATAATAAGTATACATTTGACTATCTTGTAGATGCATCTAGTAATACCATAAAATATTTTAATGGTCCACATGACGGGTGAATGGGCTCATATATATCACCCTGTATATGTTCTAGAAATGTTAGGGATTCAATTCCCACTTTGATTACTAATGGTCTAGTAATCAATTTGCCTTGAGAACATGCAGCACAAGATAATGGTCTACAATATAATGCTTCATCAATTATTAAATTTGTTCCTCTAGTAAGAATTAGATTAGTTTTTTTGGAGCCTTCAATTAATTTTGTGCTACCAGAAATTATACTAATATTAGCTTTATTCATAATAAAATAAGAGGAATATTTGTTATCTCTTAAAATAGTATATGTTGTAGCACTATCTATAAGGCACATATCATCATAACTGATTTTGGATCCAATTGATAACTGAGAAATTTCCATACTCTTCATAAAGATTAAAAAATATTATAAGTATATGAAAAACTAACTTGAAAAACTATAAAAAAAATAATTTTATATAATGGTTAGCATTTAAAAGGGACAACATAGTTATAAATACAATAGAAAAAAGAATAACTTTTCTTATGATTTTATTTTTTCAACTAGATGATGAATTTTTGGTCAAATTCTCATAGAAATCTTCAACTCTCAACTAAGTATTATTTGAGAAGTCCTTGAAGTAATCATCATCTTTATAAGTAAGATTTGCCTCAATATCATCATATTTGTTTGAGGGAGTTGCTTCACTAATATTGTTATGAAAGGTCAAGTGGGCCACAATATTATTTTCTTTTCTTTTGAGAGAAGCTTGATAAAGCTTGACAAAATGATCGAGCATGCGACAATCATGTGGCCAATGTTCTTTTGTAACACCCCTCATGTTTTTAGGCCTGGAACACTGAAAGATAGGAATTTTGTTGATGTTGACCCTACGAGCCAGTCTACAACTCGTATAAGAAACCACGGGTCTTAGGTCGGTCATGGAAAGTGCCTAGTGAAAATGAAAAATTGATGGATTTCAGGAAGTTGACTTATGTGATATCAGATGGACCATATAAGAAACCACGACCCGTCAACAGGTCTCGTAGGAAGTGGCCCTAAGGAACCTAAAATGTTTCTAAGTCTGGAACAACCCTACGAAAGGATTTACGGCCCGTAAGTGGAACGACGAGTCGTGTTGCATGTTCGTGGCTTAGAAGCTGCAATTCCAATAGCTTAACTTCTGTGACACGTGTTTCTACAAGCCAAGTCACAGATCGTACTTTAATCCACGCCCATGGGAAGGGTCCTGTGGACGATTATGGAAGGTTTTAGTGAAGGGTGTTTTTGATATTTTTAATTCATCAAAATCCTAAACTACGTCATTTTGGATACCCTAATTGACTTAACTGACCTAGCCTTTATAAATCCTATTCCTAATTCATTCAAATCCTTTAGTTCTCAAATTCTCTCAAGAGTTCTCAATATTTCTCTCTCTAAGTCAAGGGTTCCATTGAAGTTAAAACTTGATGGTTTGATTAAGGATTTCCATATTTTATTATTCAAATTCTTAAGGATTCTACTTGAGGTATGTAGGGCTTCATTCATAGATTAGATTCATCCATGAAGCCAATCCAAAACCTTTTTTATTAAAGTTTTATGATGAATTCTTATGGGTTTTTCAGCTATGATTCTAATACATGGATTATGAATCCTATATGATGATTATGACTAATTATACATGAATTATGATGAATTATATGATTTTCAAGAAAAAGTATGTGATTTCAAAGTATGCATGATTAGGGCTCAATGACTTTATGTTGGTTCAGTTATCAATGATCCAATTCAATTTTAACTACATGTTTTCACTGTGATTCCTATTCAATTTCGTGACTTTAACTAAATTTTCCATGGATCCATACTTAGCCCTAGTCTCTTATGATGAAGTTATGGATTTTCATGATTATGGTCTCAATTATGAAAAAAAGTATATTTTAAATAATGATGATGATGTTATGAAAGCTATGATGATGCTATAATAAAGAGGGTGATGCAAACCTAATGATTATGATGATAACGTTATGGTGGGAATGTCTACCCACATTATGATGAAAAGCAAAATAGATGGACTATTCTTATGACATGATATTTTTATGAAGATAGTGATGACTATTTATGAATTATGAAAGAATGATTTTAGTTTTAATGAAGTATGAACTATGTTGAAAGTTGTGTATATACATGATTTATGTATTTTATGAGATATGACTTAGAACCAAATGAGATTGGGAGTAGGGACTCAACCTAAGGGGTCCTTAATGTAAAGCCTACCTCTCTTATAACTACGTGTCATTGTAGGAATGATGATTATATGCCTATATGGTATTATGTTAGTGGATCCACATAAGTAAAGCATATGTCAAGAAGGGAAGTTCCCATAAGGTTCATGTTAAAGAACTTGCAAAAATGGTAAGGCTCTCGTAAGGTAAGGTATAGTCTACCTTGGAAAAGTAGGCTACTCTTTCACCTGGTGTAGAGGTAACATCGGGATTCCATGTAATAGTCTGCATGGTCTTATATGTCAGTTATGGTCTTATTCCCACATATGTATGTTATGGGTATGAAAGGATTTTATGATGTGTCTCCCTATCATTTTAAGACTTGCATGATCATACATATTGTGTCCTTATCCTGTTGACAACATTTATTAATATTGATATTATTTTGATATCCCTTGATTCATGGCATAACTACATACTTAGTGCATTATATGTACTAACACATACTTCTTTACTTACATGATCTAACAAAGTAGGAACGGATGATGAGGCAACCATTTCCTTTAGTTGCTTGATTTGGATTTTAGAGCTTGGAGACTTGTCAGTGAGTTTTCATGCTTTGGGAACAAGCCCTTATGATGTTTTTCCTTTATGTTGAGACTTTATCATTTTCTTTCTTTGATGTATATATTGAGGGTGAGCTAATGAGCTATGTGCTAGACCTCGTCAAGATCTGTGATGTAGAGGCATGGTTTGGACTTAATCGATTGATGTATATTCCCTTGTGGGACTATGACACTCCTGCCTTTAAGTACTTTCACTTGTTCATTCTCTTATGTATGCTCATCTTACCTTATGAATGCTTATGATATGAACACGAGGCTTAGATAGGATGCCTTCAGGTGTCACATTCATTGTGTCACGGTTAGGGCCTAGATCCGGGACATGATAAAAATGGTATTAAAGCATAAGTTTGAAAGCATCCTAGGGAGTCCAACATTCCATGTCGAGTAGAGTAATATTCATTGGTGTGAAGCGCACCACATCCATGAATAGGAGGTTATGAGACATTTTTAGGAAAACTTCACTTATTTTATATTCTATGTCGTGCCTTCAAAGTTTTTGTCTTGGTGTTTTCAGAAATGGATCCATGACGTGCTCCATTGGTAAGGGGAAATGATGTTAATAGGGGCCAAGTTCCTTCGGCTCCTCAAGCTCCCCAAGTCCCTCAAGCTGGCCAAGTGTCTAATGATGAGTTTAGAGTCGTAATCACTATGTAGGCGCAAGTCATTGCTTCTCCAAAGACTCCTACCCTGGCTTTGAGGATAAGGTATTTTGCTAGGATGAATCCTCCAGAGTTTCATGGTTCGAAGGCGAATGAGGATCCATAAGAATTCATTTATAAGGTGTATAAGGTGGTAGAGATCATGGGGTGTCTTTCGAGGAAAAGACTAAATTGGAAGCTTATCAATTAAAGGGAGTAGCTCAAGTTTGGTTGATGCAATGGAAGTTCGAGAGATTTGATGAAGGTGCTACTGATTGGGAGGTGTTTAAGGTTGCTTTCCTTGATTGTTTCTTTCCACTTGAACTAAGGGGACCTAAGGTGATGGAATTCATGAACTTGAATGTAATGACCTGGTTGGTTATTTATTGCCTTATCTATAAAAATTGCTATTTTACCCTTTTGTAAGTTCCTTTGGGCCTACTTTTGAACTATTTTTATAGTTGGAACTAAAATCTTGAGTTTTAAAAATGGAAAATATGGGTTTTGGCATTTTTGGAAGCTTAAATTATTGAAAAAGTGAGATTTTGTACCATTCTAAAATTTGGATGTTGAATCAGGGATCCATCAATTTCATTAGCTCTGGAACGTTGAAATTGGTCTATGAGAAGTTATAGAACTGAATTCAGAGTTAAAATGAGTTTTTTAGGCCCAAAGTTGTGTTTTAAGTTGTTTCCAAAACTAAAGTTTGACTTTGGTCAACATTCGGAGTTCAAAAGCTTGGATCAGAATTTCAAATAGTTCCAGTAGTTTTGGATGGTGAAACTAATCCTAAAATGGTCTCGGATTATTTTTTAAAGTTGTCAAGGGCAGTTTTGATATTTTGAGTTTTAAACTAATTTTATCGAGTTGCATTGGTAAATATGGCAAGAAGGCCTTGAAATTGATTTTTGTTGATTCTATTGAGTCTGGATTGTTGTTTCCAGTATGGATTTATATTTGTTTTGTGAAATTCTTGTTTCGGATGAGTTTTGAGGGACCATTTCATGGAGGGAGTTAGACTTGGGCATAACTGGTGCAAATATTCTGGTGCAGGCACATTACTTCTCCATATTCGCGGAGGTCTGGATATTATTACCCTCTGCACTCGTGAAGGATCAATCCACGTTCATGGAGTATATATGTGTTTTCCCCCTTCTCCTGGTTACTCTCCGCATTCGTAGGTTGGTCTCCGCGATTGCGGAGGTCATTTTGATCAGCATTCTCCATGTTCGCAGGACCCCACCCGCGTTCGTAGAGTAATTTTTATGACTGAACAGTGTTAAATCTGTAAGTCACCATTTTTACTCCATTTTTGAACTTTCAAAGCTTTTGGGTGATTTTGAAGGACGATTTTCGAAGGATTTTTTGGGTAAGTTATGATTTTCCATATGTTTTATTTTGATTTTGTCTTAAATTTCATGATTTTGAATGTCAAAACTGGGGATTTTTAGACCATGATTTCTAAACTTTAAAGGTTAATTTCTCATTCGTTTTAAACTCACTTTTAGTGAAATTTTCACCCACGAATTCTATTTTTTGTGTAGAACTTGATTTTAAAGTTAATTTTTAGATTTGAAAACTTCAAATTTTAGCCCTAAATTTGACAATTTTTCCCCTAAGCCAAATTCATGTCAATATGGTTATAAAATGCTTTTTTATGCATAGTATCTATTGCTGATAGTGGTTGATTGATTCGAGGATCATTTTATGGATTGAGTTAATTAAAAGCTTGTCCGAGTATAATTTCGACATAGAGGTAAGTTTGGCTAAACCTTTTGGGACTAGATTTGAGTTATTGATCATGTTTATGTGGGAGTTATGATATCTTGACTGAATCATGAGTAGATATATTGATATATTTGACTATTGATGGAAATGTGATCCCGATTACGCCAAAATTGAGTAAATTGTGATCTTACTGAAAAATTAAGATAAGATCTTGTAAATTGAGATAATCTAGGAGATTATGTGGTAATATGAGACTTGTGATATCAATTTGGTAACTATTGTAATTTGATGGCTTATGAGATATTTCTGAGGATCATGGGTATATTTTGAGACGAGTAAGGTATGATATTATTGATATACTTGCGTAATTAGGATGAGTAAGGTCTGGTATTATTGATATACTTGCATAATTGGGATGAGTGAGGTTTGGTATTGTTGATATTCTTAGCTACTGATATAATTATGATGATCTAAGACGGGTTGATAATTTGATCACTAGTTGTGACACTTGATATCATTCTATATGGTTACTTGAGATTCATGTATCGATATTCACATTATGATGATATTATACATATACATACATATTTGGATTGCACATTATCTTGTATTTACTCCATGTTGAATTGTACCATCCCTTGACCACGGGGAGATGGCAAGGTTGAGATATTGTGATACCATTGACCATGGGCATGTGGCATGGTTGAGGCATTGTGACACCCCTTGACCAAGGATAGGTGGCAAGGTTGAGACATTATAACAGTCCTTGACCACGGGAAGGTGGCAAGGTCAAGAGATTGAGATATTCCTTTACGATGGGCCTATGACAAAGTTGAGAGGCACTTAGTATATGGCTTGATGAGTTTCATGCATTATGTTTATATCACCCATTGTATTGTACCATCGGTGGATGTGGAGGCCTTATCTTATTATGTATTTTTTTATTGTGTACTATCCTTTTCGGATGCTGGTGATATGTTTTTCATTATTACATACTTGTTTGATTTCTCTTACCCAGTCAGTTGAACTTACTGGGTACATTTTGGTGTACCCACCCCTACTTTGTTCCTCTCTATAGATTGAGCATAGAGACCCACATGGGGTAGTTGATTCACTCTAGTTGAGCTTTTTTGCATCTATCCAGATCTTATCGGTGAGGCTCAAACTTCTAATCGTCGTGGATCTTTGGGATTTTCTTTGTTGTTTATTTTTATACATTGTATCAGATACTATGAGACAACATTGTATTTATGTTGAGACAGTTGTATTTGCTCTTTCGCATTATTTAGATGCTCTTGTACTCATGATTCTAAGTTTTAGAATTACTATGTTATGTTGTGATGGTTTTTACTTTATTTTATTCTTCTTTTGTCGTGATCCTATTATGGGTTATGACAAGTTTGGTATCAGATCTCTAGGTTCATTGGGCTCGTGAGTCAAAAGTAGAGTACCTAGTAGAGTTTCGTAGATTGGTATGTAAATATCAATACCCATCTTTAGGAGGCTATGGGGCACTTGTTAGGAAAAACTTTCATGTCTTGCTTCTATTTGTGTGTTTCTTCATATCTCATGGTTTGGAAGTATCTAATCTACTCCTTCTACGTAGATGTCGATGACCATATCTTAATGATTAATGGGAGAGCTCGAGTATGTTGATATAGCTCCTACTTGTGGTCGAGGTAGAGCTCGTGATAGGGCCAGGGTCTGAAGGCATGTTAGAGGGGAAACTCCACCCAGAGGACAAACTAAGACCGGCTTCTCTAGAGCCTTCTTATGATTTGGAGGGGACTGCAGATCCTATTCCACCACCCTCAGCCCCAGATGCTACATCCTTGGTTCAAGAGTTACTTTTCAGGGTATTAGCTAGATTAGATGGAAAATCTTCTGCCAAGCTACAGTTGATGTGTCAGTTTCTACTACATCTATTAGTCCTTCTTCAGCTCCTGTCATGACCCATATTTGTAACGACCCAAATATTTTCGAAACCTATTATGGTTGGTCTTTTATGATGCTATACTGGTCATGGTTAAATTTTGGTAGCCACGGGTTGAGTTTAAGTGGCCGAACGCAAAACAGATCATTTGGTGGCCTAGAGAGGCCGTTTGGGCAGTGTACTTTGAAGACACATAACTTTTAATGCGGGTTGAACAGTATGGGATACTGCATATCGAATTGAATCTCTTTGAGGTAGTTTTGCAATGAAACTAGTTTCACTTGATTCGGAGTCTGTATGAGGAGGTTATGGCCAAAATAGTGAGACTGCCTGAAATTCGGAAAACATTGAAAATAAGCCCTGAAAATGGCCCAAGGCAAGGACCACGGACCGTGTGAGGGTCCAAGGTCCATGTGGGGGTACGTGAAATTGTCCAGTGAGCTTGGAGTAGCCAGGACCCACCCCATAACCCAAGGTATGGCACATGGACCACCCCACGGCTCATCATACTACTGTTATCTCAAGACTTAGTAATGCAAGGGTGGCTGATTTCCTCAACAATAGAGACTGGGATGTGGATAAACTAGTACAGGTAGCCCATCCTTTACTTATGTCTTCTATTTTAGCTCACAATTTTAATTATTTTGCAGGAAAACAGATAGGCAAATTTGGAATTTGAACACCAATGGCAGTTTCTCTTGCTCCTCTGCATGGAATCTTATAAGGGAAAAGAGAACCAACTCAATTATTGATAGTCTAATATGGCATA
>JBCEWC010014728.1:0-14180 GCA_038996855.1 Solanum aculeatissimum
TCTTCAAGGATGAAAGGGGATCCTTGAATCAACACCCACATACCTTAATTTCACCAACAATTTGCAAGGTCAAACTTAGTCAAGGTCTTCTTCCACAAATTCTTCAAGCTTTCTTCAATGGAGGCTAAGAGGATTTTAGAATTCCCAAAGTGATTATAGGAGAGTTTGAATGGAAGAATGAGAGTTTGGGGAATGATTTAGGGGTTTAGGAGACCTTAGGATACCTTAAAGGGGCTTAGGGAAATATTAAATCATGAAATTACCATTAATGAAACGAAACTTTTCAAGTCTAAGCAGAGTAACACGGACTGCTACAGTGACCGTGTACCTGACTCACGGACCGTCCAAATGCACCATCAAAATGTACTTAGCCAATATTTCGACGCGAACTCTTAGAGGACTTTCTGTAATACTTGACGGAATACTTGACGGTTCGTGTGAGGGTTGATGAACCGTATCCTTGTTAGTTGAACCTTGACTTAGCCTCCTAAGCCAACCACAGCCTGAACAAGGTTCTTTCCCACTTGACGGGATATTTCATCGCTCGTCTAAGTGTTCACGGACTGTTTAGTGGTCCGTGGCCTATGACTTGTCTCATGGGGTGGTTCCTGGCCACCCTACCTCATTGGACAACCTCACGACACCCTACATGGACCATGACAAGTGTAACGGACCGTGGCTCTGTTCTTGTACACTTTTCAGAGCCTATCTCTAATGTCATCCGAATTTCAGGTAGTCCCACTGTTTAGGCCATAACTTCCTCATCCAAACTCTGAATCGAGTGAAACTAGTTGCATTGTGAAGCTAACTCAAATAGATTAAATTTTATATATAGTATTTCACACGGTTCAACCCGCATCAAAAGTTATGTCCATTCAAAGCCTACTGTCCAAACTACCTCTCTAGGCCACCAACTAACCCGTTTTGCATTCGACCACTTAAACTCAACCCGTGGCTACCAAAACTCAACCATGAACAGTAGTACATCATATAAGACCAACCATAAGGAATTTGCAAAAAATTTCTGGTTGTTACACCGTATTACCTCATCCTCAATAGAGACTTGTCAAGCAGCCTTTATCTGCTCTCTCTCCGGCTTCTCGTTTTATTACCTAGAAGCCTTATGATCATCATCACTAGTAAGATGCCTCTTCCTAGAAGCGCGGGTTGGGGGATTATTTGTAAACAAATCCAGCACCTCTGTAGTAGTAACTGGCAAATGAATCGTCAGTGGTGTAGGAGCAACAATCCTCATCTCAGCACGAAGCTGCTGGATCTCTGTCTAAATGGCTGTCAAGTCTAGAATATCAGTCAATCTGAGTCTATCCTCCACACGAATCACGAATGCATCCATATGACCATGATACAATGCTAATCTCTCCTTAAGAGTTGTCGTATAACACTCTTGTAGGCGCTCCTTAGACTCTGATATGGCCTTGCAAACACAAGGCTTAATCTGCTGTAATAACTGAGTCAACTAAGACTTAGTGTGAAGATATCTCTATACTAGAGCCTGGATAAACTCTACAATGATACAAACCAGGCTTGCGGTCTGAGGACGTAAAGGTATGACCTCTAGTACAGTGGAGGTGATAGTTGTAAGCCCCATCACCATCTCAATATCAGTCTATAGGGGCCTCTCAGGCTTATCATCATCAGTAGTAGTGGTAGCAATTTCCTCAGGCTTTGGAGGCTCAACAAATATCTAAGGTAATAGGACTATAGAGTGTGGTGCTCTCTGTAGTGCCACTAGAATCTCATCAGCCTTTATTAGGCTAATATCTTGAATCCTTAAAAGCTCTATCATCGCATCAACATCGGGCATGATCTCCACCTTTGCCTCTATACATAGCTGATGTACTAAACAAAGTAATGGGATTGAAGTGGACCTCCTCAAAGCGCGCTCGTGTATCTCCTAAACTATACACCAAGAGAAATCAATATCACTAGCAACTAGTACTGCATGATCCTCTGTTAAGATACTATTAGAATGTGTTGGCCAGATCTATGTACCAACAATCGCCCAGTAAAATTTTCTTGCAAAATTCAATAAGGCCTTCATAATAGAAGCAAAATTGGACACCCAGTGGGCATCCTGGACTCGCTTAGCGATATGGCTTGAAATCTATCTCATCAAGGCTCTTTTTTGGACCGCATCACTTATTAATACTCTATCATGTGCCTTCCCTAATCTATACTCAAACTCCGCTATAGTCATGGAGGCCTAATACTCAGGACCAAACAAAAAAACTTGCAGATGGTGGCCTTTGATATGTCTACAGGAATGCCTCACCCCATTATCTGGGTCAATCTTGGTTGCGAGAGAGGCTTCACCTTATTTAGAATAGCCTCAGTGATAGTAGTATCATAAGAGGTGTAGAACTTCTGAACCACCATCGGGGAATAATTCCTCGATGACGCTGCTAACCAATCAAAGCTATAGCGAGCCAAGGTATCACAAAGCATTGGTGCACTGTCAAAATCGATTGTGACTATCCTCAGCTCCTTAAATATGGTCAAGATCTTTTGGCCATTACCATTCTATTGGACATCCTCTCTGTATATCTCTAGCATATCTTTGACGCACCAGTGTTTAGACTACCCTGCTGCAGGAACTAGTGTTGGGGGAGATCTGCTGGACTCTGAGGGCCCTGAGCCCGACTCCTTATTAAAACCTGACCCATCTCTATCCATGGAGCCTAATCTGGACCCCTCTCTGGAGTTTGTCATCTATATCTATTTGCTCCTCTTTGAACCTCCCTCCTCAAACTGTGGAGGCTGTCGTGTAACAGCTAGTGGCTAGGTCGGTATTATCTTTCTAGATATTGTCCTGGTATGTCATTGCTCGACGCCCTCATTTGGACAAACACGAAGCTCTTCTATAGAGCCACTAGCCTCAGACTTCATCAGCTCGTCTTAGAGTATCTGATACATCGCCTCTATCTCATCTCGCTTTGGTCATGGAATCATGGTGTCTACAAAAACAATAATAAAAGTACATATGAGTCCCAAGGGATGCAAAATGAAAAACAAAAATTAAACAAAAATATTGAAAGAATGAACTACGTAGGCTCACCTAAGTGTCGTAGTGTAATCTATGAGCCGTATTCGTAAAAATAGGGCATAGTAAAAAATATGGCTTAGTAAATTTGGTTACTAGATTTTCACTTACGGACTCAGTCACTACTCGTAGTTTGAACTACAAGTCATTGATTGGGTCGTCGGTGCAGAGTGAGTCAAACACTTTGCAGGTGTTGGGAACTACAAACACTATTTATGATCCTTAGTTTGAACTACGAGCCATAAACATGTTCGTCTTGTTGACTTTTGGAAATCTCAGGTTGCTGATTCTAGTTTACGAGGGGCAACTATGGTCCATGGTTTAAACCACGGACCATAGAAGACTCTTGTAATTTTGAAGAAACATCAATTGACTTCCTATGTCAAATTTCATTCCCAATACATGCAATAAACGACTAACATCCAGCAAATACCCCTATCAACAAACAAGTTAAACAATTAAAACAAGCACATGGGCTAGTCTACAAGAACAAGGTACACAATTAATAAAGAATAAAGACCAATGACAAGAAAACACAATCCCAAAACTGATACACCTATCTCAACAAGTTATACATTCCAAACCTATGTGACAATGAATTTACTAATCTACACGTTATGTACCAATTCAGTCTAAGAATCATAAAAGTACATTCCCTCCATTGACCAATTAATGCAAGCCACATGGACCACACAGTGCAAAAACTTTATATTCTTTCCGGTGGTCTATTTTCCAGCACCCCCATTCAACATAATACCCGTACCCACACAATTCATGCAATTGTCATCACTAATTACTCAAAATAATTCCATATACCTCATCGCATCAGTGAATATACAAGAAATTATATCAACTAGGCACGTGAACATATGTTCAACCTATTTTCAATGTCAACAATTACATGAAAACGGTGGAAATCACCCATGTCTATCAAAATTAAGATTTCATCAATTTCTAGGGCATGAAAATAAAGAAATCCATCCTCAATAGTTACCCTAATTCCATAGGTCAAATTCTAAAAAGTAAGAGTTACATACCAAATATTGAGATTTTATCCCAAAAATGATGAAAATTGAAGTGGGGGAATCCTAGGGCTCACCGAAACAATTACGGTTGGTCGAAAAACTTTATGGAAAATATGATGGAGAGGTCGGGGTTGATTGAAAGAGATGAAGAAAGGGTAGGGTTTTGTTGGTTTGAAATTATGTGAGAAAATGAGGGGTTTTACAGACTGTATATTATCCTACAACCCATAAGACTTGGTTTCATATTTTTAAAACGTTACTTTTTAGAGTTTGGCTTCTACGACTCTAACCACCGATCGTAGAATGTTCCATGATCATAGGTTGTGTTCGTAGTTATCCTCAATGCATAACAATATTTCTAGAAACTTACATGGGATCCACAAATCCCATTCATGGACCATAGTCTTTACTACGGATCATAAAGTTGACTCATGGATTGAAGTTTAAAAATTTATGCTTACTGGAAATAATTCTACGATTAGTTCGACTAGTTGTGATTTAAACCACGATCTATATGTTGATTCGTAGAACTAAATTTTTTCACTTTCGGTACTGGTTTGTTGCCTTAACCTTGTTCCTGCACATTCTCAACAAAATAAACTATTACCCTATAACTTTTTAGTTTGTATGTCTAAAATTACAACTAAAACATAAAAATTAAACCATGTATGAGTCCAAAAACAAAAATTAATACAAATTCATGAAAACTACAAATAATATCTTGGGTTGCCTGCTAAGTAGTGTCTGATTTATCATCGCAACATGACTTAGACTACTTGGTTACTTAGACTTCATCAAGTGTCTATACTTCTACTATTTTTAGTTCATCAACATTACCAAAGTATGGTTTTATTTCTCAGCCATTGACCTTTAATCTCATGCCATCCTTGTTCTCTAACTCAACAAACTCCATAGTTGAAAACATATGTGACTTTGTAGGGACCCAACCATTTGGACTTGAGTTTTCCATGAAACAACCTCAGACTTGAGTTGAATAATAAAACTAAGTCTCTTGGTGTGAACTGACGACACTCAGTGTGACGATCATGCTACAACTTCATCCTTTGCTTGTACAAAATTGAGCTCTCAGATTCCCTCAACCAAAACTCATCAAGTTCATTGAGTTGGATTAGTCTTGAATTTGTTGTATCAGTCCAATCTAGATTTAGCTTCCTTAGTGCCCACATTGCCCTTTTCTCAATCTCTATAGGTAAGTGAAAAGCTTTGCCAAAAACAAGTTGGTAAGCAGACATACCTATTGGAGTTTTGAATCCTGTCTGGTATGTCCATAATGCATTATCAAGCCTTCTCGACCAGTCTGTCCAATTTGCATTCACTGTCTTGGATAAAATCTTCTTAATCACCCTTTAGATACCTTACCTTGCCCACTCATGTGTGGATGGTAAGGAGTTTCCACCTTATTCTTAACCCCATACTTCTATAGAAGAGCCTTGAACAACCTAAGGTAAAAATAGAACCTTCATTGTTGATGATCGCTCGAGGAGTGCCAAACGGTGAAAAGATGTTTCTTTTGAGAAATTTTGTGACACTTTTACCTTCATTGTTTGGAAGCACAATCTCTTCCACCCATTTTAAGACATAGTGCACAACAACAAAAATATACTTGTTCCCATAAGAACTGACGAGTGGTCCTATAAAGTCTATACCCTAAACCTCAAATAACTCAATCACCATGATGGGGTTAAGTAGGAGCTCATGCTTTCGGGAATCACCTTCTCTCTACCACTTTTCACAAGCTTTAGTATAGTCATGGGCATCTTGGTGGATAATTAGCCAATAGTAGCCACACTACAATATCTTATGTGTTGTCTGAATTACACTATGATGCCCACCTGCCAATGATGAATGACAAGCCTCCAAAATGCTCATCATCTCCACATATTGGACATAGCAATGAATAATCCCATTGTACAGACATAAAACAAATACGGTTCATCCTAGAAAAATTTCTTCATATCAGACATAAATTTATGGTGCTAGTGAAAAGTCAAGTCCACTGGAACAATATCACTGACTAAGTAGTTTTCATAATCTGCAAATCATGGTATCAAATCATGTGATGCTGCCAATACTCTCTCATAAGGGAACGAATCATCAATATCCATTCCATCACTAAACTTTGCCATATCCTCAAACCTCAAATCTGGAAAGGTGGTCTACAACCTAATTTGCATTTAATTAACCTGCCTATCTTCCCCAAAGGGGGGGTTTGTAATTGCAGTATGTAAACCTACACTAGAAGTGTGTGTTGTAATATCAGTAGAAGAAGTAACTAGGGTATTATGTTCTCTATGATTTTCTAACTTGGTATTTCTGATAATCATAACCTTTTCTAGTGTGTAGCATGCAAATGGTAAGTTTAGTTCACTAAACCATTTGATCTAGCTAAGAGGCAAATTTCACTATATGATTTGATCTATCCCCGCAATGTGACATTACTAACCCTTACCTATTATTCTAGTACAACCTCTCTTTGATCCAGTTCGGTTTATTAGATAACAAAAAGGACTTTGAATTCTTTTAACTATCTCCTTTCCGATTCTGTACCATCTTAATCTAATTTATAAGAATAAGGGCAAGTTCAAATGTTAGCCATCTGTTAAAAGACATTCATAGTGAATGAAATAATTAATACACGCATGCATACTTTCCAAGAATCACGAATTATCTAGATTTTACCTTGTTAGTTCGTCATGGTTCTCATAACTCTAGTTGTGGATTTAGCTATGCATGATCATTGTAGATGAATAAATCATGTTAAGGAATAACGTAATTTAGACACTTACAATGATGAACTCACAAATAAGAAATTCCAATCTTCAAGAAATCATAATGTAAAAATTAACAAAACTAAAAGTTATCCAAGTGTTCCTAAGTAATTCTGCCGTTCTCCCTTTATTCTTGCATAAAAAGAAACCTAAAAACCTATTTATAATAATTAAAAACAAAATATAAAATGGAATAGGAAAATTGAGTCGGCAACTTCTATGGGTTGGTTTACTCGTACAAAGTTCCACGGTCTATACCTGGGCTTCATACTTTTTATCTTCCAAATCTGCCTTCACTTCTATGAGACCTTTCTACTAGCCGTATTCTGTCTTATGGACTGTATAGGGATTCATCTAACAGCTTTACAGAAACTCCTCCAGTTCTGGTCCTTAAGGCATGAAACCTAGTCCATGACTCGTATAAAATTTCATGGCTCATCTGACAGTTCGTTGATGCAACTTCAGAAAATAGGCCTTTCACTGGATCATAACCACGAAACCCCTCTACGGCTCATGGAAGTATCCACGGCCCGTAGAGTGTCTGATAAGTCTCCAAAATGTTGTAATTCTACAGACTTTTCCCAAAATCATGCCAACTCTTGTAATCCTTCAAAATAGACACAAAAACATATCAAACCCACTAGCATCTCTTTAAGAATGCACCAAATCCTATGTTTTATGCATCAAAAGTGTTGTATTTTTGCAGCACATCAACACCCTCAACTTAAAATTTTTGCTTATCCTCAAGCGACGTACTCAATCTACATAAGCAATACATCAATACACAGACCTCAATCAACTGACATACATCATCTAGAAATCAATCTCATATACCCACACTAACTGATCAAATACATATCAGATAGTCCTCAAACAAACTAATGCAGAACAATATATATGATACTGTAACTATGACCAGCGAGGTAACCACAGATAAGTAACAAACACTGAAACACCCTAGAATCAACAATGTAACTCAAGTGCCCTCAGAGAAAGAAGTCCCATATCTCACTCATGGTAGTATTTTTGAATTCAATGCTTGGGACTAACAAAATCACTCACATTCACAATACATATTTAAACATTGTGCTCAATACCATATGTTTTCCCCTAGACTCATGATCATGAACTTAGAATACTTTGATTAGGATTACTATAGGACTTTCTTGGCTTGTAACATAGGCTTAGGAGGCTTTGGTTTGATATTTTAGGAACATAGTGACTAATGGCCCTCTTTGACACTACGGTACTATACACCTTTGCCCTTCCAACACAAGCACATTCATCCCATTCACCCTTTGTTATTTCAAACTCTTTTGGGTCCTATGTGTTTCATATTTTTGCTCATTGCCTTTCTATGTTTTTTATAATTCTTTTCTTTTTAGCTTAAACTTTTGGCATTCGTTATTTTTCTAGAATTCTTAGCACATTTTTCCTCTTTTTCATGTATCACTAGCTTCCACCCTATTGATTGTGATTTTCCCTACACCATCCACCCTCAATGTAGGCTTTTGGCCTGAGTTGAGGTACACATTATCCAACCTATGAACCAAGGCCACTTTTTGTAGCCACCCTCAACTTAGGATTTTAGCCTAAGTCAAGGTACACAATATCCATGGAAAGTCCAGGGCTAATTTCAGGATTGCACTTTCATAGAGGTTTGGTTATTCAGGTATCTACAAAGAAAAGGGTACATGTAAGACTCACATATCAGGATTAAGAGATACACAATGCACTTTGGTCGGTCAATTTAGGTTAAGTGGACTAATATGAACAATGCCCTAAGATCCTTTCCTAACCTATTCACCTTTAGTCTATGTTAGAGTAACAAGGAAAGTTTTATATTGAAACACAATATAAGATTTATGCAATAAGGCTCACACACACACGACACTGATTGTATTGTCAGCATAGACTCTCAGATTATGCTTCTCATCATAATTAAACCTCAACTTATCAGAACAACCACTGTCAAACACTGATTACACATGGTTGCTATCAAAACTACATAACACAAAAATTTGATAGGTATCATTTTACAACAAAATTAACATATGCCACAGACTTAATTACAATATGCTACTAATACTACTTATACATCCTAAACATGCCGGTTCAACAGAAAGTAAATGTCCTTGGGAAAGAACGCAGGCAAGAAAACCTCTCGAACATAAATATTGGGATAGTTATAGGTCTTAGCTACTCAGACTTCAGCGAGACCTATAACTACCCACACCCCATCAAATATCAGTTGCATTGTACTCAATGCAACAAACTAAAGTAAAATAAGGCACTAGGGTAAAAAAACAACATATTTGGGCATCCAAAAGTCGATGTCTAGTTGTGTCTAACCACCCTCAACCTGCCTGGTGGTCTCCTCAATAGTAGCAGCATGTCTAGAGGGTCCAGCACCCCTCATACACTCAATCTCACTAGCCTACTGAGCCTACTCATCTGCAATAGAGCCATGCCTAGCACCCTTGAACTATTACATCTATATCAACTCTGACTCCCATCTCATGAAATCTAGATCATCAGTCACAAAATGAGAGATACGGAAGATACGGGCACTGCCTATGGTGCAGAAGGGGTAGAAGTAGTAGTAGGACCTCTTTCTCTATTAGCCTTAGTCTATAGGATCCCGTAAGTGTTTGCAACAGTAGTGGTGGAAGAATATAGAGGCTCAGATGGTGGTGCAATGAAGAACATCTCTAGTATATGGACTGGAGGTTGTGGTGGTTGCCAAAGTGCTAGAGGATTCTTATCATTTTTTATTAGGCTGGGATACAGAGTTCTATGAACCTCGACTAGAGTATCAACTTAGTGTAAACTATCTACCCCTGCCACTAAGCGTAGTCTATAAATAAGGCAAGGGAATGGGAAAGAGGTGGATCTCTTCGGGGCCGCCTCATGAATCTACTTTGCTATCAACCGGGCCCAATCAATGTCATAGCTAGCCATAATATTGGAAACCAATATGGAACGATCTGATGTAAAAATATTATCTACAAGTGTAGGCCGAATCCGCGATCTAACCACAACCCACCTAAATTTATCGGTGAAGCTGAGGGATGCCTTTACTATGGATGCCTACACACACCATTAGCTAGTCAGTGCAACAGGTAAAGATAGTATTGGTGGTGCCAGGGTGGACTCAGACTCCTCTCGAGAAACTTGGATCCCTCTCTGGAGAAAGTCATCTGGGTGAAGTTGTTGTCCCTGTCACCTCCCTTGTCAGACTAGGAGGTCGGACCACTATGGTATGAGTTGGAGGCAACACTGGCTATCTAGTAGCCATCCAGGTCTGTCGTAGCTTGACGCCCACATCTAGGCTGACGCCGAGCTCTACTTATGATCCACTAGTCTCAAAATTAGTCGTCTTATCTCATAGTCACTCGTGTATCATACGAATCTCATTCCTCCTAGGTTTTGGGGCCATAGTACTTACAATCCACATAATTAACGCACTCACCAACCCCACAAGTATAGGAAGTAACAGGAGAATATATCAGAAATAATATTAGAGGTACCTACAAAGGCTCGTCTATAGGCCAATGAAAAAACTATGGACTATAGAAGACCTTGGTAGATGGCTGGGTACAGAAAAATCTGTTACTGGAACTGCACCTATGAGACCAGGTACAGATTGTAGAGCATTCCACGACCCATAGGCTGAGTCATTGATGTAGTTCTAGGCTTGACAATTTGCAGGAATTACCCTACAAAATCTGTCTATGGGTCATAAACCAAATTACAGCCTATATAAGGTGTTGTCTGATGGGATATCAAAAACCACAAACTATTTGTTCTACTTACGAGGGGAAACTACAGCTCGTAGATTACTCCACAAGCTATAGAAGATCCTCATGGTTTGAAAACTTTAACAACTTGGGTTTACTAAGCCCATCAAACGGGATCATCAATAGACCATAACAATTATCTTCAAAACCGAAGCAATAATTTTATGCATTTAAAATTTCCAAAATGTTCCCTAACTACCCCACATGTATCAGTTATGAACTACCCCACCAAACATTAATTTATACATTCAAGCGCACTCCGACCATCGTTTGATTATTTAAAAGTCTTGCCACTATTCATATGCATGCAACAACATACAAGCATTTAGTGGAAAATTGCAATAGACACATATTTCCGACATGCACATGATTTATGTCAACATAGGCTAATCAATTAGTTTCAAGCGAGTATTATTTCACATGCATCCTCAACACCTATTTTGGTACGTCCGTACCGCTCCTCGTGGAGTAGATCCCGCATCCAACCAAGTCTTTGACCAGGGAACGGGAGAATTCCCACTACCGCTGGCAGGCCAGCCGGGCCGTGAGCGCGGCACAAAAATCTCAAAAAACCATACCCCATAATACTCAACATAATAACAAAATTTCCAGTGATATGTAAGCAATCAAAGTTAAGAACTTACCGGATTTTGATCAAAAGGTTAAGAAATTGAAGGAGGAGACCAAAATAAGAAAAACCTTAGTTGGTCGGAGACTCGCCGGATGTTGGGCGCACACTATGGTGGTGATCAGAATGGTAGTCGGAGGTGTAGGGAAGAAATAGGGGTTTTTGTATATTTGGAAAATATGGAAAGAATGAGGGGTAAATTAATTTAACCCTCTTTTAAATCTACTGCCAAGTTGGGTAATAATCGGGCCAAGGCCCTACAAAACCCTGACCATGGGTAATAGAAAATTCTACAGTTCGTGGAGCTTAGTTTCATAGTTTTCCTAAACCTAGCTTAAGAGGTTGGCTTTATGGACCCATCTACGAGTCGTACATGGACATATAGATCGTAGATTGGGTCATAGAAGCCCCCAACACTTAACAAGTTTTAGAATTCTTACTTGGGGTTCATGTGCCCTATTCATGGCCCATAGATTTATCTACAGGCCGTAAAGTTAGATTTTGGACTAAAGTGCGAAATAATTGTGCTCACTAGAAGTGTTCTACAAGTTAATATGTGGGTCATGTTGTGGACCACAACCTATAGAACCAGCCATAGAAACATTTCTTATTGCCTTTTCAGCCCAAATAACAGTCTTGGCCTTATACCCGTATACCCTTTGCAGAACACACTGTTACCCTATTTGCCACCAGTCTAAAGGTCTATAATTTCAATTGAAAACACTAAAATAAACCTACCTACAAGTCAAAAAAGCTAAAAGCAAAACAAAAACACTACTAGTACATCAAATATCTTGGGTTGCCTCTTAAGTAGTGCCTGATTTATTGTCGCAACATGACTAGGCCTACTTGATTACTCAGATTTCATCAAGGGCACAAACTTCCATTTTCAAGTCATCTGGCCTCTTCATCGACAGAAAAATGTTGAAGATAACTTCTTCATCATTCAATCGAAACTTGAGTTGGTCTGATTCCATATCCACTAGTGCTCACCCAGTGGCTAGGAAAGGAGTCCCAAGATGACTGAGACTTTAAAGTCAACTTCACAATCAAAGATCACAAAGTCTACGGGGAATATAATTATTTTACTTTGACAAGGATGTCATATAATATCCCTATAGGCTTTTTCACCATCATGTAAGTCATCAAAAACTGAATGTTTGAGGGAGTAGGGGCTCCCAAGCCTAGCTTCTTGAATACCAAAAGAGGCATTAGATTATTGCTGGCACCTAAATCATATAATGCCTTTGCGAACTCAATATCTCCAATGGTGCAGGGTATGGTGAATTCTTCCGAATCTTCTCGCTTTTTCACTAAAGACCTTGTTGCTATCTCACTGTAATGCTAAAGCTCTTGGGAGAGCTTCGGGCTCACAGTCCACTTTTTGGTGACCAAGTCCATCATGAACTTTGCATACCTGAGCATCTTTTCTAATGCCTTGATGAGGGGGATATTAATGTAGAGTTGCTTTAGCATGGAGATAAAGTGCTGGAATTCACCTTCTTCCTTCTTCTTCTTGAGTCTCTGAGGGAGATCTAGGAATGAGTTTCAACTTTTGTGGTGTTACCGCTGCATCACTGTCCTTATCCTTGGCACAAGCATCTCTAGTCTTTACATCCTTGCTCTCACCAAAGGCCTGAGGTCATAAGTGGTAGAGATTTCATAAGTGAGAGATCCATTGGAGTTTGAATAATGATACGGGAGATGAGGCGCCCATAGGGAAGTCTAGCAAATGGATTTGAATCCTCTGCACTCTCAAGCATGTACTCATGAATTCAAAGAGTGCAATTTGTATGATACTTTTTCAATATGCAGTAGAAGATTAAAACATCCTTGTTGGTTATACTACTTAGAGACCCTTTTCAAGGAATAAGAGTAGTAATGATAAGATAAGCCAGAAAGCGATTTTAAAAATACAAAGACAGGGTGTAACAACCCTCGTGAGAGGATGCCACTACTGTAAATTCTAGGCTTACGTAATACTTGTAAAATATTGAGAGTTTAGGACACAACATATTAATCATAATTGAATAATAAAGTTATAATAATTTAAACCAGTTTATGGCGTAAGCACCTTTCAAAATAATTTAAACCAATTATTAGCTTTTGGTTCATACAATTGTCTCAAAATAATTGATAATTTAATATAAAAGCAAGACTGTTGTTTTCAAACTAACTAAACAAGCCAAAACATTAAGTTACAAACCGCAGTTTCATAAGTTACACTAGCATTCCAAATATACATATACATATGCAGCATGAGAATCATGTACATGTCCCAAAACTACTACGATATATATATGTCTAGATGCAAATGTGATCTTCTGTAACTCCAAAGTTCATCTTCAATGGCCATCCTCAAGCATCATCTCGGGTATCCCCTACGATAGAAACAACTATCACTAAGCATATAGCTTAGTGGTGTAAAAGCTACAAATTGTAACCTTTAGGTTCCTCAATTACATTTCTCAAGTCAAGACAAAACAACTGCAATATAATAAATAGACTAGGTGAACAGATAGATGAACAATAGTAAGTATGATATTTAAAAGCCTAGATGTCAAGAGTTCCTGGAAGCAATTTTTCTTTTTACAACATAGTCAACTAACAAGCTTCACCCAATATGTATGTCATGCCTTCACACCAAACATAATCAAGTGTCAAGAAGGACCGAAGCCCTATTTAGAATCACTTCCTTATTTAGGACGAACCAAAAATCCACAGTCAAAATGACAATTGATCCGAGCAAGATGGATGCCAATAGTGACAAAGTCACAGCCACAAGAAGGACAAAGTCCAAAAGGATGTCAAGTGATCCAGCAATCCATACAAATGGGCGAATTAAGCAAGTGTCTTGTAAGTCTCAAAAGATATCAC
>JBCEWC010014729.1:0-14180 GCA_038996855.1 Solanum aculeatissimum
ACGGATTGGGTCGATTTTGTAGGGATTGAGTTTGATTGGAATTTATTCAGCTTAAATTTAGGAATCTAAATCAGTTTTCGTTTTTATTTCAACTGATTTGTATGAATCAACGTGTATGATTCATGTTTTAGAAGTGAATCCCGAGAAGCTACATTTTAAGGTATTTTTGTAATTTTGAAAAGGATCGAGATAAACCGAGATTATTGTCCCAAATTATGGGATTTATAAAATTTTTCCTTATATATATAAGATTAAAACTATGCGTTGACTTCTTTGTATATTTATTTTTATATACTTTTTGAATTTCCTCCAAAAAATTCGTACTCAAAACACAAGGGGATGGGAGTCCATAATTTTTATAATATACCTATTCAGTTCTCATATTATTAGATGGGAAATTTTGTCTAGTAATTCTTCTGAGAATTAAGAAAAAGAAAATGTTCATATATGCAGGCATATACACCTGCTTATTTGTAGAGTTCATTTTACCAGAAAATAGAAGACCATAGATATATAGTGTAATCAAGTTTGAAGGGCAGGATCTTCTCGATCATAAGGTTACTAAAGCAATCGTTTGGACTTTAATTTTTTTTTGGGATTCCATTTTCTCCCAAAGATATATATATGTATATATATTGTTAAAAAAAAGTCTCATGTATGATAAATTTGACAAGAACTTTTTTAATAGAAAATATAATACTTTTATACCTCATTTAATATAGCGATTGTCTTAATGATTCATTTAGGAAATTGTGTTTAGTTAATCATAGTATCATTTCTTATGTGGCTCTCTATTTTGTTGTTTCATTTATATTTTGATGATTATCAATAACCAATATTATTATTATTAAATTTACTTTATTCTCTTTTCAGTATTTTTATTCTTTCATTATTGAATATTCTAAAGTCTCCCAAATGGTCAAACCTTCTACATTATGCAAAATCTATTGTTGTGTGTTTATAAAAAAGATCAAATTTATTTTTTGGTGTCTTTCAAATTTCAAGCACTAAAACTAATCAATACTATTTTAATATTATTAAATCAACTTATCAAATTTAGCCAAAACTATTTCAATATCATTATACAAACTTTTTAAATTTTTGAATCGGGTTTTATTATTCCAACTCTAGAATATATTGTTTTCTTTGAAAAATTTACATTGTTTATATTCTTACTTCATAAAATTCGTGTATATCCTATCTATCCAGATCTCATTTGTAGTATTACATTAGGTATGTTATAGTTATTCAATTTATATATGTCAACTAAAAAGAAATAAGATCTTTCTATGAAATTTGACTTTAAGCCCCTAAACTTGCTGAGGCGGCCCTGTTGAAAAAAGCATCATCTGATTATACAACCGACAAATAACAAATGGAGCAGAGAGAGAGGAAGAAGTCAATAAGATTTTATGTGACATATAAGTTGCGAGTTAGAGTAAACAAATGACAAATGAAGCAACAAAAAAGTTATCTCTATATTACAGAACAACATATATGTTGCAAATTAGAGTCGTGGAAGTGGCTTGAATTAAGGTAGATGTAGGTGACGGTTGTGAGTGGTCATTTCACAAACTCTGTTAACATGGCATGCTTTGTGCACTGAGAGATGTGTGTGTGTCTGTCATGCTTCAAGTCTATTCCCTAATTAAGTGTACTCGGCATTCAAAACCACTCTTGGTCCCAAGTGAATCCTTTGGCTGGCTTACTACTATGCGAAAGAATGAAAACTTAAGCAGAAGCTTAATTATAACATATGAGCATCAAAATAATTTTAAAAAAATAAGTCATCTCAACATCTTTATCTGAAATTCTGAATAGTAATAACATAAGTGTTTGAAAACATCTTAAATAATAAATTGACTGACTATCTAACTCATCTATGAGGCTTGTACTAAACTGGAGATAGTTGCCGAGACAAGACCCATAGCTACTTGAATACTCTACTAGAATGTCTATTAAATACTGAATGAGATAAATAAATTGGAGCCTCCAAGCAATAAGGTCTCACCAAATATTGATAGAAAAAGGATCTTAGTGAAGCATTTGTTATCGATCTTGAACACCTAAATCTGCATCGTTTAAAGATGCAGTACAAAATAACGTTAGTGTACGATATAGATATGTAAAACAACTTAATGATATAATAGGCCAAATTAAATATACTGAATTGAAAAAATAAATTTGAAGATAAACAATAACATAGCTAATGAAAAGTAAAGCATGCAATTATACTGCAACAACAAGCTTTACAACTATAACATATACAGTAATAACACACACTGAAAATAATATTTTTTTCTTGAAAAATTTTTCTAATAAAAAATTATTACTTTAAGTATCGTGATAATACAATATCTTGTCCATATTGTCAAAACTATTGTATACCTTATTTATTTAAATTTGTAGAAATATAACTTGTTGCTCTTGTTGCTAATGTTACTATATCTTTTTTATTTCATTTTAAACGAAAAATTTAATTTTGACTTCAGAGAGAAATATTCGAACTTGAATATTTTATTTTCGAATTTAACTAATATAAAAGTGGAATGTCAGTCGGCGAGGAGGCGAATGTAACCAAGTGGATCAAGGTAGTGGCTTGTAAATCCACCGTGTGTGGTGTCAACTTCCGCCATTCGCCTATAATTTTTATGTTAAGCTTATCAATTTTTTAAAAATAAATGATTGGCTACAAAGGAATTTTTTTTAGTGAACGTGTCACAAGCTTACTTTTTTTTTATTTTTATAAAGTTCTTGTAAAAATGAAGAAATATATTCGATTTTCTCTCTTTTTACTACGGCGACAAAATATCAAATTATTACTATATTTATTCCTTTTTTAAATTTTTCTTCCAAGTGCAGGATATTGTCACAATATAGGATAAAACTCTCAAAATAATGCTCAATAACTGTATGATGTCCCATTTAGAAAAAATATCTCATTTTATGGGAAAATTGATAATCTCTGTGTCAAGCTAATACTCAAAAATATTTCTTTACAATTGTGCTGAATTTGCTTTAAAAAATTATACTTTTATGAAAACTGATTGTACTTTCTCAAAACTAGAATATGCTCTATTTAAAGCTAACTATGACTTCTTTTCTAAAAAATAATGCACTTGAAGTAATTCATGCTTTCATAAAACTATCTCTAAAATATTGCTTTAAGACTCGTAATTTACTTTACTCATAAAAATAATACGTAAAAAATATTAGGTCAAGATTTTTGAGCTTTCTTAATTAATTAAAAAAAAGATCCATATGGTACATTACACATAAATAATAATCAATTATCATTAATAATATGAAGAACGAAAATCTCTATCATGAAATCAAGAATAAACAATGGGAATATGGAGAGAATCTCAAACATATAGAATTTTAGGAGTAAGAATTTTTGTTTTGATCTTACTAACTGAAATCATAGATGTAGAGCCTGAGAAAGAAAGTTAACTGAAATCATAGATGTAGAGCCTGAGAAAGAAAGTTAATTCTCACTATGATAGCCTTACATACCTAGGAGAACAAGAGTTCTTGAAGAAAACTTGAAATCCTAGGTCCATTCTTCTTATTTCTTGCTCTATACTTTGGGGGGGGGGGCGGGGAGGGGGGGAGGGGGGAGGAATGATAAAAGAATATTATGGGGTAATACTATGTTATAGTCACCAATTAGATGCTAAAACTCTCAAGTTTAAACATAGAAAAAGACTGAAATAACCCCAACCAAAAATAGTCAAAATATTTCACGAGGGACAATTAATCCACGAACTGTGGATAGGGATGACAATGGGGCGGGTTGAGTTCAATCCACAATTTTTTTAAACCGCCCCGCATGGTGACTTTTTTCATTTTCACCCCGCCCCACTTAAATTTTTAAGTTCTTTTATTTTTTTAATTGAATTTAATATGAAAAATTAGAATTCATAATTTTTTTTAATTATTCACTAATTAACTATTTTTAGTTGACATTTCAACAATTGTTTCTTAATCGTTAATTAAAAGTTTATAATTAACATTTTAACAACTAATAATTTATCGGACATGTATAATTTAAATTTTAGAAAAAAATAAAATTAAAGTCAATGTTTAATATAAAAAGTTTATATCTTTGATTTTTACTAATTACTAATATATTTTTTTTGAATTCCTATTTGGTTTTTTGAACCCGCCCCGCCCCACATTAGTTTTAAAAATAGTTACTTCAATCCTCCCCGCACCCGCCCCACCCCACATAACTTTAAACCCGCATCTGCTTCACATAGCTCTAAACTCGCCCCACACCCACCCCACCCCACATAACTTTAAACCCGCATCTGCTTCGCATAGCTCTAAACTCGCCCCGCATCCGCCCCACCTCATTGCCATCCCTAACTGTGGATTACATTCATGGGATTCAGTTCTAAAAACTAAGTCACAAAAGTTTATTCCACAAGCCCTAATTGCGGCTCATGATTTGGTTTACAGACCATTGTTGAATCTATAAAGATCAGACAAAAAAATAAGTTTCAAGATTTCATTCTATGGGCTCAAATTATGGTCCGATATTGAACTTACGATATGTTTGGGTATAATGCATTAGGTTATTTTGAAAATTAGTCCTTTTGTTTTTTTAAAATATTCTACTCGCCAATTTTAAATGGATAAATTTAGACAACTAATTTAATTGGGGGACTAAATTGATAACTTATAAAATATTCTATACCACTTAACCTAATTATTAAAGTAAGTTTGTGGGGTTTAATATTTTACTCCACAATCTTAGAGACACAAAGAAAAATAAAAGGGAGAAAACTCACCAAGAATGCGTTGGATCCAATCTTTATTCTTCAGGTAATCATCACCTTAACTCCTAATTAGTAATGGATAGGATATGTATAGTGTTTCTTGTTACTTTTGTAATTGTTAAATTGAATAGAGAAATTAGAATTTGGGACAACAATGGGTATCGTGCAAGAGGGGGGACAAAGGTACATGTTAGCTCTTAATTAGCCACTAGATAAGCATCAATGCAATCCCTCTATCCAGGGGTATTAATGCTTGAAGGAACCATGTAGAAATATAGAACATAATAAGAACTTTGTTGTAATGTAACTACTGTTTTGGTAAAATACGAGAATTACATACTATTTTCCCCCAAATTTTCGTATACTTTGCGATTCAAGTTTTGATAAAAGTAGCACAAATAATTAAATCATAATTGTAATGTATTACATAAAATATCATTAGGTTGTGTTATTTAGAAGAATTGAGATTTAATCCTAGGCTCAAGATTAGGAACTTGACTATAGATTTAGGTGTTTTTATTTTGAAAATCTTATTGTGAATTCTTATTTGATTAGGTCGTGGTGCTACGTATTATATTCGAAAGGGAAAGGCTCAAGTGTTTGATTGATCATGATTCGATAAAGGCAAGTGGACTTTCAAAACTTTGTGATTCTCGTAGAATTCTCAAATTATCCTTTCTTTTATGTGTGATTCATGAAATATTTTTAATATTATAAAAAAATGAGGTGATTAAATGTAAATATAAGTTGGTGTGGTGTTGTGACACTTGAATTGAAAATGTGGTTAAGTGATGAGAATTCTATATTGAGATATATTATTGTGGTTAGTGATTATGAATGGATTTGTTTGTGAACTTCATCTCATGTTCATTCATTCTGTGTCACATATACTTGCATTGGTTCTAGATATTGATATGAGTGAGATAGTGAAAATTTGGGGTCGAGGTCTTTACCGATCGAGATGTGGTGTCAAGATCATTGTTGGTGATATTGTGATACTGAGATTTTACTAGTAATATTGTGATGTCGAGCTCATTGTCGGTGATATTGTGATTTCGAGATCTTTGCTAGTGATATTGTGATGTTGAGGTCATTATCGGCGATATTGTGATACTGAGATCTTTGCTAGTGATACTGTTATGTCGAGGTCATTGTCGGTAATTATTGCATAAGCATTGCATCCCATCCTTGCATATTCTTGTGTGACATGATATTATTCCTGTGATTGACTATGTTATCACTCGTGAGTTGTGACTTGTGATTTTAAATTGTGAAAACTATCTTTATAATGTATTATATGTTGTTGGGCTGGACTGATTTTTATTGCAGGTTATAGTTGTGGAGGTCGGTTGGGATGAAAGGAGTTTATGTATTCTATTGGACTTACTTTATTTTGTTAGTTGACTTTTGGGTACCACATTGTTTTAGGTACTCACCCCTTGCTTCTACACGTGTGTAGGTTTTGAGCCCAGACAGTGAGTAGTACTTTTCTTGATCATTTCGAGACTGTCCAAGAGATTTAGAGAGGTAGTTGTTGTCATCTGGCTGACTTTATTATTCTTATTTCTTTTATACTTTGTTCTATTCGAGAAGAAAGATAGTTCAAACTTATACCTCTTTTGATTTTTTGTATTGCTAGTGGCTTGTACATGTGACAACCAATCCTTGGGTGGTATTTAAGCTTGTGAAGATTTTTGTATTTAGCTATCTATCTTATTTAGTTACTTCCACACGTTGTTTCTATTTTTTAACGGGTAAAACTGACTTTTTCTGGTGGGATTGAGCAAGTGTCATCACGTCCATTTTTGGGTCGTGACATATGGTATCAGAGCCCCAAGCTCATAGGTCTCACATATGTAAAAGCCGAGTGTAGTATATTCTCGAGGATCGGTATGAAAATGTCTACACTTATCTTCGAGAGGCTATGAAGACTTTTAGGAAACTTCTTTTGTTTATTCTTTCTCTATCGTGTGTCCTTGGTCCTGGTGTGATTCTTATCGCTTTATTTCATTTCGTCTCACTTATAGAGATGATTCATACTTAGTTCTTTATGTAAGTAGTTTGTGGGTTGTATATGGCTTAAATATTAGATCTAGTACTAAAGTGTAAGTGATATACTTATAAAAAGGATGCGTTGTTAGATTTAAAATGTTCAACAATTAGAAGAGATTGAGTAAATACGGTGATGACTCGATGATGCACTTTGAGAATATTTGAATGATGAGGTCGAACAATGATTTGAGGGACTTCATGAACATGTTATCCTTTATGGGTTAGTTATCTAACAACAAAAATAGTATTTGTGTGGTATATACGATACTGAAGTGGTTTGGCAATTGAAAGTGGAATGTTAAAGGGATGACTAGATAATGAACTCTGTAAATTTGCAAACTACTATTAGTAAAGTGTTCATAACATATATGGGTTGCTTAGAGAAGATTGATGTTGTGTCAATTGAGGTCAGAATCTCTATTATTATTTCATATATCGAGTGTATATCAAGAAGGGTCATGCGACTATCACATTGATACCCATGCTTACTTGGTTAGAGTTATGGGGTGTGTTACTTTACTTTCGACTGGATTTATGAAAACAATTTGCATTGCTTAGGCTAGAGTCATGATGGATTGGATAATATGTTGTAGCTATTTGATGGTTAGAAGTATGTGGGCTATTTTGGTACTACTTTCCTGATAGATATGATGTGTTCTAGTAGTGGATCTAATGGACTTTCACGATATAACACTAGTGGTATATGGAGACGGATATGTTGATTGTCAAGAGTGAATACTAACTACTTAAGGAGTTATCAGTTGTGTCACATGCTCATTTAATAAGATTTGATTTGCATTCACATTTGAGAAATCAACTAGTTTGTTACTCTGGATGCTTGGGTTAAACATTATAAGGAAGATTTTAGTGGTGGATCGAGTGTATCGATCTTATCTTATTTCTCTGGCTGGGTATGATACTTAGGTAGATATGATTATTCTGGAGATAGTAGACTTAGATGCTATCTTGGGGAAGAATTGGCTTTCTCTTGATCATGTTATTTTTTATTATTATATAAAAACTACGACCTTAGCCATGCCCGGTGTACCAAAGATTGAGTGGAAGGATGATAATGCTTCTTATCCTAGCAAAGTTATCTGCTACATCCATGCTTAGAGATTGATTAATAGGGGGTGTTTGTCTTACTTGGCTTTCATTCGAGATACTAGTATTGAACCACCTTCTATGGAGTCCATTCCTGTGGTTCAAGAGTTTGTCGATGTGTTCCCTACTGAGCTTCTAGGTATTCCTCCCGATAAGGATATTAACTTTGCTATTAATCTAGAGCCAGGAACTAAGCCTATTGCTATCCCTCCATATAGAATGGTTCCAGCTAAATTGAAAGAATTGAAAGAGCAACTCCAAGATTTGTTGAGCAAGGGGTTTATTCGCCCTAGCGTGTCACCTTAGGGTGCCCAGTCTTGTTTGTGAAAAAGAAAGATAGATCGATGAGGATGTTTGTTAATTACAGGTAGTTAAACAAGGTAATTATTAAGAACAAGAACCCTCTTCCCTGTATTGATGACTTGTTTGATCAGCTTCAGGGAGCGACTTTGTTCTCTAAGATTGACTTGAGGTCTGGTTATCATCAACTAAGGATTAGAGCATCAGATATACCTAAGACAGTTTTTTGAACCCATTATGGTTATTATGAGTTTTTGGTGATGTCCTTTGGGTTGACTAACGCCCCTGCAAGATTCATGGAGTTGATTAATAGGGTGTTTCATCCGTACTTAGATTCTTTTGTAATAGTATTCATTGATGTTATCTTGGTATATTCCAAGACTGAGGTTGATTATGTTCGTCACTTGAGGATAGTGCTACAGAGGTTAAGGGAGGAAAACTTGTATGCAAAATTCTCTAAGTGTGAGTTTTGGCTTGATTCGGTAGTATTCTTAAGGCATGTGGTGTCCAAGGAGGGGATTAGAGTGGATCCGACTAAGGTTGAGGCAGTTAGAGGTTGGGTAAGGCCTACTTCAGCTACTGAGATTCGTAGTTTTATTGAGTTAGCTAGGTATTATCGACGATTTGCTCAAGATTTTTCTTCCATTGTAGCCCCATTGACTAGATTAACTTAAAAGAATGTAGCCTTCCAATGGTCTGATGAGTGTCAGGTGAGCTTCCATAAGCTCAAGACTTTGTTGACTTCAGCTCCAATTCTGAAATTACCTGAGGTAGGTGTGGACTTTACAGTGTATTCTGATTCTCCAGGGGTTGGTTTAGGTAGGGTGTTGATGCAAAAGGGGAAAGTGATTGTTTATGCTTCTAGACAGTTAACGACCCATGAGAAGAACTATCTTATCCATGACTTAGAGTTAGCGACAGTGCTTTTCGTACTTAAGTCGTGGCATCATTACTTGTATGGTGTATATTATGAGGTCTTCACTGATCATAGGAATCTTCAATAAAATTTAGTCAGAAGGATCTGAATTTGAGGAAGCATAGGTAGATTGAGTTGCTAAAGGACTATGATTTGACCATCTTATATCATCTGGGGAAGGCTAATTATCATGTGGTGGTCGATGCCTTGAGTAGAAAGACTTCTAGCATGGGAAGTCTAGCTGCCATTCGAGTTGAGGAGCGATCTTTGACCAGGTATGTTTAGCGTCTAGCTAATGACCTAGTCAAGTTACAGCTTTCTAATGAAAGTGGTGTACTTACTTTCATTGAGGTTATTCTTCCTTGATTGAACAGATTCGAGAGCACCAGTTTGAGGATGAGAAGTTGTGTCTCATCAAAGATAAAGTGACTAGATGAGAGGCTAAGGAAGCAGTGCTTGATCCTAATGGTATTTTGAGGATTGGAAGTCAAATTTGTGTGCCTAAGGTGGGTGACTTGATTAGATTGATTCTTGAGGAGGCTCATTGTACTCATTTTTTCTTTCATCTAGAAGCAGCGAAAATGTATCATTACCTGAGTCAACATTACTGGTAATGTGGCATGAAAAAAGACATCTCAGATTTTGTATCCAAGTGTTTGACTTGTCAGCTGGTTAAGTGTGAGCACCAACGATCTGGAGGTGAGTTTCAAAGGATGTCCATTCCTACATGGAAGTGAGAGCGTACCACCATGGATTTTGTGGTGGCTTTTCCCACTACTGTGAGTGGTTATGACTCTATCTGGGTAGTTGTAGATTGATTGACTAAATCCGCCCATTTTATTTCTGTCAAGGTTAAGTATACAGCGGAGAAATTGGTTGAGTTTTACATTAGTTAGATAGTTAGATAGTTAGATTGCATGGTGTGCCTATTTCTATCATTTCTTAACGAAGTTCACTCTTCACGTCACATTTTTGGAGGGCCTTGCAGCATGGTCTAGGTACTCAGTTAGATATGAGTTCAGCCTTTTATCCTCAGACAGATGGACAGTCCGAGTGGGTGATTTAGGTATTGAAGGACATGTTTCAAGCGCGTGTGATTGATTTTGGTGCCTGTTAAGACCAATACTTGCCCTTAGCAGAGTTTGCCTATAATAATAGTTATCACTCCAGTATTCAGAAGGCTTCATTCGAGGCTTTGTATGGTAAATGGTGTAGATCTTTGATTGATTGGTTTAATTTTGCTGAGATGAACTTATTAGATGCAGACTTTCTTAGCGATGCTATGGAGTAGGTCCGTATGATTCAGGGTAGATTGTTAACCGCTCAGAGTCAACAAAAGAGTTATGCAGATAGGAGGGTTAGAGCCCTAGAGTTTATGGAGGGCGATTATGTTTGGCTTAGGGTGTCACCCATGAAGGGTGTTATGTGGTTCGGTAAGAAGGAAAAGCTTAGCACTCGATTCATTGGCCCATTTGAGATTTTGAAGCAAGCTGGAGAGGTGGCCTATAGACTAGTCTCGCCACCTAGCTTATCATCTGTGCATCTTGTGTTTCATATCTCCATGCTTCAGAAGTATGTGTTCGATGAGTCTCATATACTTTTTTTTTAATTATGTGGTGTTAGGTCCAAAATTTGAGGAGGAGCCTATAGTTATTTTGGATAGACAGGTTCGTAAGCTCAAGAGCAAAGAGATTGCTTTCGTGAAGGTGCAATGAAAGAATCGTCCAATTAGAGAGGCAACTTGGAACACGGAGTCTGACATGCGTGTCAAATATCCTCATCTTTTTGAAGTTTCAGGTAATTTCTTTGACCTTATTTTCGAGAACGAATATGATTTTTAGTGGTGGATGATGTAATGACCCGTTAGGTTATTTTGAAAATTAGTCCTCTTGTTTCCCTAAAATATCCTACTCGTCAATTTTAAATGGATAAATTTAGGCAACTGGTTTAATTGGAGGGCTAACTTGATAACTTATAAAATATCCTATACCACTTAACCTAATTATTAAAGTAAGTTAGTGAGATTTAATATTTTACTCCACAATCTGAGAGACAGAAGAAAAATAGGAGGGAGAAACTCACGAAGAAGACGTTGAATCCAATCTTTATTCTTCAGGTAACCATCACCTTAACTCCTAATTAGTAATGGATAGGATATGTATAGTGTTTCTTGTTACTTTTGTAATTGTTAAATTGAATAGAGAAATTGACATTTGGGACAACAGTGGGTCGTGCAAGAGGGGGGACAAAGGTACACATTAGCTCTTAATTAGCCACTGGATAAGCATCAACGTAATGCCTCTATCCAGGGGCATTAATGCTTGAAGGAACCATGTAGAAATATAGAACATCATAAGAACTTTGTTGTAGCGTAGCTACTGTTTTGGTAAAATATGAGATTATATACTATTTTTTTCCAAATTTTTCTATACTTTGTGATTCAAGTTTTGATAAAATTAGCATAAATAATTAAATCATAATTGTTATTTAGAAGAATTGGGATTTAATCTTAGGCTCAAGATTAGAAACTTGACTATAGATTTGGGAGTTTTTAGTTTAAAAATCTTATTGTAAATTCTTATTTGATTAGATCGTGGTGCTACAGATTCTCTTCGAAAGAGAAAGATTCAAGTATTGATTGATCGTGATTCGATTAACGCAAGTGGACTTTCAAAACTTTGTGATTCTCGTAGAATTCTCAAATTATCCTTTCTTTTATGTGTGATTCATGAAATATTTTTAATATTATAAAAAAATGAGGTGATTAAATGTAAATATAAGTTGGTGTGGTGTTGTGACACTTGAATTGAAAATGTGGTTAAGTGATGAGAATTCTATATTGAGATATATTATTGTGGTTAGTGATTATGAATGGATTTGTTTGTGAACTTCATCTCATGTTCATTCATTCTGTGTCACACATACTTGCATTGGTTCTAGATATTGATATGAGTGAGATAGTGAAAATTTGGGGTCGAGGTCTTTATCGGTCGAGATGTGGTGTCAAGATCATTGTCGGTGATATTGTGATACTGAGATTTTACTAGTAATATTGTGATGTCGAGGTCATTGCCGGTGATATTATGATACTGAGATATTTGCTAGTGATATTGTGATGTTGAGGCCTTTGCCAGTGATATTGTGATACTGAGATCTTTGTTAGTAATGTTGTGATGTTGAGGTCATTGTTGGTGATATTGTGATACTGAGATCTTTGCTAGTGATATTGTGATGTTGAGGTCATTGCCGGTGATTATTGCATAAGCATTGCATCTCATCCTTGCATATTCTTGTGTGACATGATATTATTCTTGTGATTGACTGTGTTATCACTCGTGAGTTATGACATGTGATTTTGAATTGTGATATTGTGAAAACTATCTTTATAATGTATTATGTGTTGCTTGTTTGGACTGATTTTTTGTGCAGGTTATAGTTGTGGAGGTTGGTTAGGATGAAAGGTGTTTATGTATTTTATTGAACTTACTTTGTTTTGTTAGTTGACTTGTTGGGTACCACATTGTTTTTGGTACTCACCCCTTGCTTCTACACGTGTGTAGGTTCTGGGCCCAGACAGTGAGTAGTACTTCTTCTTGATCATTTTGAGGCTTCTCAAGAGATTTAGAGAGGTTGTTGTTGTCATCTAGTCGACTCTCTTGTTCTTGTTTCT
This sequence comes from Solanum aculeatissimum, assembly GCA_038996855.1. NCBI lineage: Eukaryota > Viridiplantae > Streptophyta > Magnoliopsida > Solanales > Solanaceae > Solanum > Solanum aculeatissimum. The sequence continues at coordinate 12,827 of JBCEWC010014729.1, forward strand.
TTTATATTTTGTTCTATTCCAGAAGAAAGACAGTTCAGACTTATTCCTCTTTTGATTTTCTGTATTGCTAGTGGCTTGTACAAGTGACAACCAATCCTTGAGTAGTATTTAAGCTTGTGAAGATTTTTGTTTTTAGCTATCTATCATATTTAGTTACTTCCGCACGTTATTTCTATTTTTCAATGGGTAAGACTGACTTTTTCTGGTGGGATTGAGCAAGTGCCATCACGTCCTTTTTTGGGTCGTGACATTGGGTCCGTAAAAAAATCAAACCAAAAGAGTAGTTTTAAAATTTTGATTTCATGAGCTTCATTTATGGTACGTACTCCAATTTACAATTCGTAAATTGCATTCGTAGAAATCAGCCTCTAAAAAACTCTGTTAGAAGTACCCCTAATTAAACAGTCATAACTTTTTACATTGAATTAGAATTGAGGCAAATTTGATGGCATTGGAAAGAAGATTCATACATTTAGGACATAAACAACCTAATTTTTTATACATGGAAAGATATGATCATTTGAAATTGACCTTTACATGAACTCATATGAAAATTTATCTAGTAGGAAAATTTTGAACTACTAAAGATCCCTTTTGACCCTAAACCACTTCCGATATACTTCATACACATAAAAATGAACCTTGACATACATGTGCAAGTAGGACATCGCCCCGTCCAAGCTTATAAGTTTATGGTGAATGGTTCGGATCCTTAGCCTAAATTATGTGAGGTGTCACAATATATAAGTTGATAGTTATGAGTACAGTCCTTCTCTGAACATAACTAACATGGGATACTTATGCATTGGGCTACACTGCCTTACTCATCGACATATGAGATTTTAACTATTTTTTTATGCGTAGGCCGTAAAAAAAATCTAAGGTACTCGCTCGATGTGATGCATGAACTATTTTGATTTGGAAAGTTAGAATCATTCTCTAATTATATAAGAGACAGTTTGAAGGTGAAGCTGGCACATCTTCGTCGACGCATCTGCTTCAGTAATGACATTTTCATTAAAAAAATATTTATTTGATTCTAATTTAATTAGGCGTACAATTTTATTAAAACTAGTCTCTAGGAACGTGTGTTGCACGTTTGTCCACTAATCAGTATTCTGCAATAAAAAAATATTGATTTTATCATTTAAATTTTGTTAATAAAAAACTATGACAATGGGATAGTGTATTTCAATACTATATATCATTAATCCAAATTTGATAGTAAAAGGTTAATGCATTACTCACCAACAAAACAAATCATTGATTGTCATCGTCAACTTTTTCTCTATTTTTTCCGAAAAGTTAGAGCTCATGAATTATGTCATGAATGCTGCAAAATAAACTAAAATCA
>JBCEWC010014730.1:0-14180 GCA_038996855.1 Solanum aculeatissimum
TGCTTACACTTGGTTCCATGTCAATTAGTAAAAGAAAATACTAAAAAGAATAAAGTGCATTAGTAGTTTAAATAGAAGCGTTATACCGGAGATTATTGGAAACTAACGTGTTACTTTCTAGGTGCTTCAATTATGGTTTTAGTATGAAAGAAGGACTTATCATGAATACTACATTCCCCTCGTAACTTGCCTTTATTTTTAGTGACACCACATCAAAAAGTGCAACACCACAACATAAGGACACGTAGCCAAGAAATCCGATAAATTGATATATAGACATTGAATGTCCAATTTAAGCAAATAATGGAATGCCAACCTAATAACGTAATGCAAATAATTAAACTACGATCCCAATGCCTTTTACAGAAGGTCTTTCTAGCACAGAATAGTAAAATATTGTATTTGACGTTTTGGGAATTTCCTGAATTTCATGTTAAAAGGACGGACGAAGCTTAGCCTTAACATACCTTTCCAACGGACGTCTGAATGCCTGAAGTTCTTTCACAAAGGTTGTTCCTGACGTCCTAAGCTTCGCAACGACTATATATACGCAACTTTAAAACACCTACAAACAGTCTATAAATTGGCATTAATGACCAGATTTTCCGTTTAGCATCTACGCGAGGAAACATCCGTGGAACTTCATAAAACAATGGTCGTACAAGAGCCCTAAAATGATTACCTAAAAAAATCAGCAACAACCATACAATTAACAGAAAGAACACCACGTTTTCACTTTCCAAGAATAATCCCAAACACAACTAATAAGAGGGGAAAATAATCGCAAAGTGTAAGGCACACATTTCTAGGCACACGGGTAAAATTTAATGGTAAAAACGCAAAGAACTTACCGAAATTACTTATGGACCTTGTGGGAGCTTTCTCTTCAGTTTTTGAACTGTTTTAGGACCAAAAACCTTCATTTTAAGCTTTAAAAAGTAAAATTAGTCGACATTTAAGTGGGCTTGACTCGACCCGGTCCATGACCAGGTTTTCTGCTTGAGCAGTCACGGTAAAACTCTCATAATTTTTTATTATGAAGTTTTATTGAGACACGGTTTTGTGCGTTGCAAACTAGATTCATAGACCTTAAATTTGATAGGCCATGGACCTTCTAACTTCTTATATTTTGGGATATATGGTCTGATATATTTGACCCGAATTTAAGAAGGTTTTCTTAAAGAAGCTTACGGTCACTTTGGCCAAACTTTATCTTGCAACTTCCTTGACTCCGAAACTTAACATATGAACTTTGGGATATTTAAATACCCGTTAACAATCCATTATTATCAAATTATGCACTCTTAGTCCCATCCAACAGGTGAAACTCAATTTAAATCTTCCAAAAAGGGCGAGGTGCAACTTGGGCCATATCTCTAATCCCGAATATGCATTTAGGGGATTGTTTTGACTTAAACTTTAATCCCATTATATTACCACCTATTTGCAGCCTTATTACCCTTAGGTTCTATCCAGAGTCATACATGCCTTATACAACATGCCACAATATGTATATTATTGAAGATGAGAAACACGGTGTCTCACAGTCTCTCCCCCTTAAGAACATTAGTCCGCGAATATGCCAAAATAGACCCTAGGATGCACTACTATCTATCAAATTTGTTTTGTATATACCTGCTACCCTTACAAACCATAAATTGACTTCCAAAAAATCCAACTACTAAGTGATAAATAGCTAAGGCTACCTTGTTATCATTTCCTCTTTGGCTTCCCAAGTTATTTCCTCACTATTATTGTCCTGCCACAACACTCTCACGGAGGCCACTTCTTTATTTCAAAGCTTTCTCACATGTCGATCTAAAATAGCCATTGATAGCTCATCACAATACATGTCGTCAATGATGTGGATATCCTCAATGTGAGTAATATGCAAAGGATCTTCAATGTATTTCCACAATATAGACACATGAAACACCGAATGAACTACTCCCAATTTTAAAGGAAAATCAAGCTCGTATGCCACCTTGCCAAAATCTGAATAATCTAATATGGTCCCACATACGTAGGATTGATCTTCCCTTTCATTTCTAATCACATGACACCCTTCATACTTTTAAGAAAATACCATGTTCTATGTAAAACTCAAAGACTCATCATCAAACGTCTATACAAAACTTCTGCTGACTCTGGGCCATTTACACTCGGTCTCTAATAAGATTCACTTTTTCACTGCTTGCTGAACAAGATTAGGGACTAGCAACCTTACCTCCACAACCTCAAACCAACTGATCGTGTTAGGATCAAAAAATTTTCGAAATTCGTAATGGTTGGTCAAGGTAGGTGTTAAACTAGTCATGTTTGAATTTTGGTAGCCATGGGTTGAATTTAAGTGGGTGGATTCAAAATGGATCATTTAGTGAAGTTATGGGGTAGGTTGGGAAGTGAACTTTATAAGATCATAAATTTAAGTATGGGATAAACTGTGTGGGATGCTATATATAAAATTGAATCTCTTTAGGTTATCTTCGCAACACAACTAGTTTCTCTCAATTCAGAGTTCGTATGTGAAAGTTATGGCCAAAACAACAAGACTGTCTATAATTGGAAGAACGCTGGAAACAAGGTTTTGGAAATGGGCTAAGGGCTGGACCACGAACCGTGTGGTGGTCCACGGTCCATGGGGGTGCTCGTGTGGTGGTCCAGTGAGCTCCTGGAGGCCAGGATCCCATCCAAGGACCAAGTCAAGTCCCACGGACCACCCCAAGGTCCGTGAGACACTTCACGGCCCGTGAGGAGTCTCGTGAGGTGGGGCAGAAAGTTGGCAAGGGTTCAGGGTTAGAATCTGGACCAAGTTATGCTCCATGGAACATTACACGGTCTGTGAGATCCCTCGTGGAGTGATCCAAAAAGTCCCCCGAGAGTTCAAGCCGAAGAGGAGATCAAGTCAAGTTACATGGCCAGGTACATAGACTATGTACCAGTATACGACCACTGTAGCCTTTCTTGTAACACTGTTTCAGTTAATTAGTCCATTTCATTAATGGTTGATTCATAATTTAATTAGATCCTACGCCCCTTTTTGACTTTCTAAGGTTCCCTAAACCCCCTAAATCAAACCCTAAACCTTTTTCATCCATTCTAAAAATATTTCTCTCTTCCATCTCTAACGGCTATCTAGACTAACGGTAACTTCACCTCACCTGTGGCGCATGAGGCGCCGATGGCCGGAAACATACCACCGGACTTAAGAAAAAAAGACAATGCCCTCATCACCCAGCTCCATTAGAAGCACCACAATGCGAATTCCCCTAACTCTGCTACCCAGAGTTTAAGTGTAGCGGACACTGAACTACTATCTGGACCAGATCAAGCACTGACGAAGATAGACCCAAACGAAATGAAGAAGAGACAATCACAAAATCTGAAGTACGGGGGTCTATGCATACATACTCTTTGCAGGCTACAGAGGTGCACAGTGAGAAAGAGAAGAATCAATACCACCAGGAGATGGGTCAAAACAAACCAGGACCATCTAACTAAGACCCAGGAACAGAAGGTGCAGATGAAAGGAGAAGTCGATTGGGCTCTTCATAGCAAAAACAAGGTAAGCCCATCGTAACTCAACCTCTAACTTGTGTGTCTAACGGTCAGGGAGATTCCCCTATAGATTTGAAGAAGGGAGAGGGTGAACTTACTGATACAGGAACTCATATGTTGAGTAGGGTTGTCAATGAGGTACCTAATAGAAACTCAAGAAAGGAAGAAGACTCCCGTAATCTTCCTACCAAGGATTCCAAATCTAGTCTTACTGATCTCAATGCCTTCCCCAAGGTATCTAGAAATTTTGATAAGCCTTCCCAGAAGGGTCACAATAGCTCTCAGGGTGTTAGCCTCCAGATTGCTCCTATCCAAAATCCTAGTCTGGGCACCACCGAGGAGCAAAGGAAAGAGAAAAATGTTGAACCAGCCCCCTATACAGTGGCTCAATCATTTTCCACTAAACTGAGATTAAACATGGCCAAACAGGAAAGGCATATAGAGATAGTGCAACCTAAGTACACATCTAAGCAAGGTCTTCCAGCAGTAATCTTTGATAAGGATGACTATATGCTCAAGTTAGCTGAGAGATGTAAATATACCCTGATTGGCAAATTCAGTAGCACTATGCCCAAAGTGGAGCTAATTAGGAAGAGTTTCATTGTGCAGACTCAACTTCTAGGGGGTGTCAAAATTGCCCACTTCAATGCAAGGCATGTGTACATTGACCTGGACAATGAAACTGATTATGTTCTGTTTGGACAAAGACTAAGATGAATATAGAAGGCCAGTTGATGAGAATTCAAACCTGGACTCCAACCTTCAGACCAGAGGAAGAGGCCCCCATTGTTCCTATCTGGATAACACTTCCAGTACTATCCTGGCACTGCTATAACAAAACTCTAGTTACCAGCCTTCTTGCCCCTATAGGAAAAATCCTATACTTGGACACAACCTCCATACAGAAAACTAGGGGAAGCATGGCTAAGGTGACAGCCCAGATAGACATAACTAAGGAAAGACCTTCCCATGTGTGGATGGGATTTGATGAGAAGGACTTAACCATTGGAAGGTGGCAGACCATCCAATATGAAAGTATCCCTGACTATTGTTTGTACTGTAAACAACAAGGTCATATGGAACATGTTTGTACCATCAGGAGAAGGGATGAGGAATATAAAAACAGAAAAGAAGTTGAGATTGCAAGGAAAAGTAAAGATCTTGAGGGGCAAACTGAACTCCAACCTCTACAAGACAACACCAGGAGTGATAAAGACAATGCTATAAGGAAACAAGGAAAACAGGCCAAGAAAAGGACAATAGAGCTCAGAAGCACCAATGGCAAACACAAGGCAAAAAAGGGAAGTCTGGAGGCAGACACAACAGGAGGATAAACATGATCAACATCAGTATCAGTCTAACAAGAAGGAGCAACTCTCTGAAATCATCACTTCAGGTAAGTCCACTGAAACCCATATATCTCCATATAATGCTGAGCTTGATTGTCAGGACTAGCCCATTAGCCAAAATGCACATGGGAATGGAAACAAGGAAAAAGAAAATACTACTCAGGTAAGAGGAGACAAGGATCAGACCAACACTCAAAGGAAGGGAGGGACAATTGAAAAGACCAGGACTCAAGGAGACAATAAGGAAAAACAAAATCAGCTTCCTTTCAAAAAAAGGCAAGGTATTGACTTATCTCCCCATGAGATGAATGAGATAGTTATTCTAGATCATTCTCTCATCCCCCCTAACTCTATTGGTACTGTGGTAGCTTGTCCCCCTTCCCCTTTACACCCTGTTGTTGTTGGAGGTAAGGAGGTGATTCAGGAGAAGCAAACTAATTGGTAGGATAGGGAACCAGGGGAAGGAAAACTGACTCATGTTTTGCATGAGGTTCCTACTGACCCCTTAATGGACCATAGAGCCCCTGCTACCCCTCAGTCCCCCCAGAAGGTTATGAGCCCCTTGAATAAGACTAATATGGGAGCTATGACTAAGGAGGTGGGCTCAATTGCTAGTACCGGTTCTGCAGACACTGAACCAAAGAAAAACAATCTTAGAAAAAAGAAAAGAGATGCTATGAGGAAGAAAATGGAAAAACAACTTAGCCAGAGTGAAGCACCCAGAGAATAAGGAAAGATAGTATAAAAGGAAGTGGAGGGGATAAAGGAGACTGCCCCCAGACAAGTGAGAACAAAATACCTCCTAGTACTGATCAAGGTCTGAACACTATTAGTTGTACTCTAAATTCAGAACCTAGGACTACACCTGAGGAAGAAGATGAATATCAGGCTATTCACTCAGAGGATGAATTTGACCATGACAATCTACCTCTGAATGAGGGAGAGGAAGAAGAGAATTGTGAATACTTAATCCAAGCATTTAGCCCCACAAAGGACCTAGGGGATAATGCTGAAGTTCAAAGAATCACAGACCAACAAGGATTATCTCCAAGAAACCTTCACCAAAGAAAAACCACCAAGAAAAATAGCAAGGTAATTTAGTCTGCCACTGGGGGTAGACCCAACACAAGGCTATTCACTGCTAAATTATCCTAATGATTAACACAATCACTTGGAATGCTAGGGGTATAAATACCCAAGGTGTAGTCGAAAGACTCAAAATCCTTAAACAAATTCACAAGATAGGGGTGATCACTATTCTGGAACCTTTCTCCAAAATAGAAAAGATAGACAAGTTTAAAATTCTACTTGCTATGGACAGATGAATTAGCAACCCAAATGGGAAAATTTGGGTTTTTTGGAATAAAGACATTGACTACCAGATAGTAGACTATGATGACCAGCAAGTAACCTGTGTGATCAACCATCAATAGCTGAACATTGCTCACACAGTCACCTTTGTGTATGCCAAATGTAAGGATCACTTGAGGAGACCCCTTTGGGATAAAATGCTTCAAGTAGCTAACAATAGCAACAACATGCCATGGTGCATTATTGGGGACTTTAATGTTATCACCAGTATTGAAGATAAAAAAGGGGGCATACCATATAACATCAGGAAAAGCCTTGAGTTTATTGGGATTATAGAAGATTGTGGACTTCAAGATCTAGGATTCACTGGTCAAAGCTTTACCTGGTCTAATAAGAGAGGAGCTGGAGCTACTATCTGGAAGAGGCTGAATAGGGGTATGGTTAATGATAAGTGGCTAGAATGCATGCCTCACACTAGTATCAAACATCTCCCTTCTGTGGGCTCAAATCATTGCCTCCTTATATTGAAGATGCAAGTCAGAAACTCTAACCCAATCAAGTACTTTAAATTCCTCAACTGTTGGATTGACCATGATAATTTTTTGGACACTGTTAGAGAATGATAGAATAAGGACCTTAATGCCAGTCCTATGAAGACCTTTCACCTAAAATTGAAAAGACTGTCTATTACCTTAAGCAAATGGTCCAGAGATCAATTTGGGGACATTCATGATAAGGTCAAACAATTTGAAGAAAAAACCAGAAAGGCTGAGTTAGAGTTCATCAACCACAAATCTGATGATAAGAGAAGCCATCTTCATAACGTCAATGTTGAATACATCAGGTATCTTAAGATGGAAGAGTCCATACTTATACAGAAATCCCAACTTAACTGGTTTAAGGAAGGAGATGCAAATACCAAGTACTTTCATGCTTTGGTCAGGGGAAGAAGAAGGAAACTTCTAATCTAGAACATACAGGATGAGAATGAAAACTGGATTCAGGAGGAAGACAACCTAGCAAATGAAGCAGTCAATCACTTCCAGAAGATTTTCACAGGAGAAAATAAGGTCATTAATGAGGAGGTGCTAGACTGCATCCCTACTATGGTTACTCAAGACCAAAACCACAAACTTCAGGCCCCTCCTGACCTGGAAGAGTTACATCAGGTGGTTCAATATATGAGCCCTTATTCTGTAGCTGGCCCTGATGGGTTTAATGGAATGTTTTACCAAATCTGCTGGAATATCATTAAGATAGACCTGCTAAAAACTATTCAAACCTTTTTCAGTGGGCAGGAGATCCCCAGGTATAACTCCCATTCCTGCATTGTGCTGATCCCTAAAATGGCTAATCCTGCCAGCTTCTCTGACTATAGACCAATCAGTTTGAGTAACTGCATCTGTAAGATCTTTTCTAAGATTCTATCTTCTAGATTGGCCTATATTCTTCCTAATCTTATTTCCAGCAATAAGTCAGGCTTCATTAAACGGAGAAACATTGCTGAAAATATTATACTGGCTCAAGAGATCATTCATCACATCAAGAAACCAATGGAAGGGGGCAATGTAGTGATTAAACTTGACATGGCTAAAGCCTATGATAGGGCCTCTTGGTCCTACATCTGTGTAGTTATGAGGAAGATGGGATTTTGGGAACAGTTTATTGATCTTTCTTGGAGAATAATTAGCAATAACTAGTATTCCATTATTATTAATGGGGCTCGACATGGCTTCTTCCACTCCACTAGGGGGCTTAAGAAAGGTGACCCTCTTTCTCCAGCTCTATTTATTCTTGGGGCTGAGGTACTGTCTAAGATGCTGAATAGACTTCATGATCATCCCAACTTTCAAGCATTCTATATGAATAAGAAAGACCCTCAAATCAACCACCTAAGCTTTACAGATGATGTAATTCTGTTCACTTCTGGTAAATCATAGTCCTTAACTCTGATCATGAAGGTGTTGGACTCCTATGAGAAATGTTTTGGCCAAATGATCAACAAGAACAAAAGTCACTACATTGTCACTTCTGATACTGATCAGGTTACTTGTGACAGGATCACTGACATTACAGGTTTCAAACAAAAGAAGGGCCCCATTACCTACCTGGGATGTCCTCTGTACATTTGAAGGCAAAGGATTATTTATTTTTATGAAATGGTGTCCAAAGTCATTAGAAGGATATCAGGTTGGCAAACTAAGATTCTGAGCTATGGGGGGAAAGCTACTCTAATCAAGCATGTACTCCAATCTCTTCTCATTCATATTTTGGCTGCCATTTCCCCTCTTTCCACTACCTTGAAGCAAATCCAAAGCCTCATAGCTGACTTTTTTTGTGGCAGAATTGACCAAAAGAAGAAGTATCACTGGGCCTCTTGGAAGAGCCTCAGCTTCCCCTTTTTAGAAGGAGGTATTGGATTTAGGAATCTGATTGATGTATGCAAAGCTTTCCAAGTAAAGAACTGGTGGAACTTCAGGAGTAAGACTTCTCTTTGGGCAGATTTCCTGAAGGCCAAGTACTGCCAAAGGGCCAATCCTTTAACTAAGAAAGGAGACAAGAAGGACTACCCAATCTGGAAGCATATGATGATTAACAAACAATTGATTGAACCCCATATCCACTGGAGGGTCTATTCTAGCAACTGCCTTTTCTGGTGGGACAACTGGCTGGGGGTATGCCCACTGGCTCAATATAGTAACTATACTCAAAGATTCAATAATATTAAAGTGGCTGACATGGTGCATAATGGGCAATGGGATCAAGAAAGACTTAGGGATATAATCCCTATCCAGTACATAACTAAGATTGTTAACACCCCCATTCAGTTCAATAGTGGCATATTGGACAAGCCAATTTGGACCCTCAACCCAAATGGAGAGTTCACAACTTCCTCAGCTTGGAACCTGGTGAGAGAGAAAAGGGATCAGACTAACATCAACAATCTCATATGACACAAAACCATTCCTTTCAAGTGCTCCTTCCTACTATGGAGAGCACTAAGAACTAAATTACCCACTAATGAAAAGCTGGTCAACTTCGGTTATGATCCATCCAACTGTCATTGTTGTGTGAATCTAGGAGAAGAGACTATAGACCACATCCTGCTAAATGGAAACTTTGCTAGGAAAATTTGGGTTTACTTTGCTAGATACCTATGCATTAACCAGGATGTGAGTTCTCTAAGATTGAACATCAGGAAATGGTGGGAAAATAAGCACAACAATGAAGCCCACAAGCTACTGATTCAAGCTACTCCAATATACATTTGCTGGAATCTGTGGAAAAACAGATGCTCAACCAAGTATGATGGTAAAGCTCTAAGCACAACCAAGGTAAGATATATGGTGACTTGAGATATGGCTATGACTTTAAGAACAGCCTTCCCTAACATGGATTGGCCTTTTGGCTGGAAATATCTCATCACCATGGTTGAAAATGTTCACTAGGAGGGTTACACGACCAGTGGTCCGTGGGTTGGAAAATTAAGCTCCCAAGTTCGGGGAGCCCACGAACTGACCAATTCAAGTCTTACGGACTATCACACGGTCTGTGAGACTGTTCACGGCTCGTGAACTGGACCGTGATGTGGTCCAGTGAGCTCGTCGATGTTTGGGGTTAGAGTTTGGGCTAAGTAAGGGTTCACGGTTAGTTTGACGGACCATTTTCATGTACACGGACCGTGTAGGGGTTCATCAAGTGTTCCAGAATGACCTCCGAGAGTTCGCGTTGAAAATGTGGCTAAGGTAATTTTGATGAAGGGTTACACGGCCAGTGTGCATTTTAACGGGCACTGTAGCTGCCGTGTGACCCCGTGTGGCAGTTAAAAGTCCAACTCATTAAGGGTATTTTCGTGATTTAACTAATCCCTAGGCTTCTTTTAAGTCCCCTAAAGTTCCCTGAGTCCCTAAAACTGATCACTAAACCGTATATCTCCATAACAATGCTCTCAAAACTTTATCAAAGCCTCTCAAGCCTCTTGATCACCATTGTTGAAGATTCGAAGAAAATTTGGGGAAAACGTTATATTCTTGATCCTTTACACAATTCAAGTGTTTGGTATAAGGTATGTGAGATTTAAATTCATTAATTCATCCATACATGAAGCCCAAGAACCCAAATCTTTAAATGATGAATTTTTACGTTTTACTTAGTTATGGGTTCTTTTGATTTCGTAATTCTCTCTTGACGTTTGGTGTTCGCTGTAGACTTTAGGTTACCTTCTTGTGAATTTACTCTTGATATTATGATTTACTCCATTAAAGTATGAAGAATTAGTATTGCATGTGTTTGTATTGAATTTTGATGCATGGGTGAGTTTTGCCGGATTTAACTTGGAAATTTTCATATGAATTTGAAGAAGTAAGGTTTGAATTGTAAATTTAAAGTGTTGAATTCCGCCACCCTTGCTTTGATGTATTCATTCATGTATTGCATTGGATAAGATTTTGATGACATTCTTGTTTTGGAGAAACTCTTGATATGAATTTGGATATGCCTAGGCTTGTGATCACAATGTCTCTTTGATTGACTCTATGAGTCGTTTGGGTTCTTGCACCGTTTGTTTTGGTTTGTGATTTTGTAGAATGAGCTACATCCTATTGCATTGGTTTTGAAAGATTTGGAAACTCTTGATTTGGTTTGAAGCCTATTGACTAGAAACGTTTGATTTTTGGTAACTATGTTCTAATGATGCATGATTTGAAAAGTATGCTTAGTTTTGGGTTTTGAAAAGAATTGGTATGTATATATGTATTCCCATGGGATCCGACTTAGTATCGAGGGATTGGGCATTCACCCTTTCCGTCAAACCATGTGCTACCATGGGTATTTTCCCATATTGGGAGCCTTGTTTTGATACCCCTTGTTTAAGGGAGTTTTGGGATCTACTTGGCAAGTAGTTTGTTGCAAGTGGTAGCTCACTTGGTCCTACTTTGAGTCGGTTCAGGTCAAATCTCTGAAATTATAATATTGATAGGCTGCATTTCATGCATCATGGCATACAGATCTTGTTATATATATATTCTTTTGGCTAAGTGCACTCTCTTCGAACCAAGTGTCCCCTTGTCATATCGTAGTCACGCTTCCATGTCATATGCATTGTATGCCCACATACTTTGTGCTTTATTGTGCTAACCCATACTTTTGTCTACATGCTTTAATCATATAGTTGCAGGTGATGAGTTTTATCTACCTACCGACGAGCTTTGATCTTGAAGCTATATGTTAGTGGTGAGCCCTTCTTCCAGGGGTAATAGTCATCATTCCTCTAGCTATTAGTAGTTTACTTTTGTTTTAGTTTGACTTTTGAGAGTGAGCCCGGACTTATGGTGGCCCCCGTAACTCCATTAGAGGCATGTGTTGGACCTATGACACTCTTGTTATGTTATGTGTTGACTTGTTAACTTTGTCTACCTATATATCGTATAAATGACTTAAGTTTGATATTTGATCATGTTTTGTATATTGAGCTTGTTATTGAAAAATTTGAACCTATTAAATTATGTGTTATGCCTCCTCATTCTTTGAGCCAATGATGAGTTTTGACGCTATGATGGCTTGATCGAGAGCCTTCGGGCTCTCCTTCGCCATGTCACACCTAGACCCCCTAACCGGGTCATGAAAAAGATGGTATAAGAGCCAGGTTTGTAATGGTCCTTGGAGTCCCATATGCCGCGTCCAGTAGAGTCTTGTTCATGGGTATGATGCACGCCGCACCTATGAACAAGAGGCTATGGTGACATTTTAGAAACTTTTCAATTCATTATCCCATTCTATCGTGCTTAAGCTATGAAAGTGTTCATTCCTAAATGGGTACTTTTGTTGTTCGTTCAGAACACGCCTCCAAGAAGCCCCTCGTCAGGCTCCCGAGAATGACGAATAGGTGTCAAACGCCGAGTTCTGGAACGTTGTATCCATGTTGGCTCAAGTAGTGGCCAACCAAGCTGAACCCGTTGTTACCGCTGTTGGAGGTACTTCGGCATCTTGGGTGAGGGACTTCACCCGGATGAACCCTCTAGAATTTCATGGGTCTAGGGCGGAGGAAGATGCACAGGACTTTATTGATAAACTTACGAAGGTGCTGGGCATCATGGGCGTGAGTGCTGAAGAGAAGGCGGAGCTGGCTGCCAATCAATTGAAGGATATGGCCCAGGTTTGGTACAATCAGTGGCTTGGAGAGAAGCCAAGAGGTGTTGAGGTCACGTGGGATGAATTCAAAGTGCCTTTCCTTGACAGGTTTTTCCCTCTTGAACTTAGGGAGGCCAAAATGACTGAGTTCATAACTTGAAACAAGGGAATATGATGGTGAGGGACTATGTGCTCAAGTTTACAAAGCTGTCAAAGTATTCTCCTATATAGGTGGCAGATCCTCGTGCTAGGATGCACAAGTTCATATCCGGTGTTTCAGACTTAGTGGTGAAGGAGTGCAGAAGAACAATGCTCGTCCATGACATGGACATTTCCAGGCTCATGACTTATGCTGAACAGATAGAAGGGGAAAAGCTTAAAGAAAGGAGAATGGGAGAGGCTAACAGGGCCCGAATTGAAGGCGGGTTCGCTAATGTTAGAGGTGGTTATGACCAATTCCAACAGGGCCAAGGATCTGGTGTGAAGATTGCAATTCCTCGGGTTCCCCTTCCTAAGGCACTAGTTGGTGGTGGCCAAAGGGCCCCTCGCTGTGGTGCTTGTGGTGGCAATCATTTTGGTGAGTGTGGACGCGTTTCTGGTGCTTCCTATGGTTGTGGTAGTCTGGACCACAGGGTATTCAATTTCTCGAAGAATCCAAAGAGAGATCAAGTTGCTCCTGGTGGTCAAGGGCCACCCAAGGCTCCGGTTGCCAATGCTCCTAGGAACAACCGGTTCTATGCATTTCATGGTCGTCAAGTGGTAGAGGATGCTCCAAATGTTGTTACGGGTATGTTACGAATCTTTAATTTTGATACATATGCATTATTAGATCCGGGTGCTAACTTGTCGTTTGTGACTCCTTTACTGGCCGTAAAATTTGGTCTGAATCCCGAGACCTTGAGCGAACCTTATTCAGTGTATACCCCTGTTGGTGAGTCTATTATTGCCCGTAAGATGTATAGGGGTTGTCCGGTTTTTGTAATGCATAGGGTATTTTTGGGTGATCTCATTGAACTTGAGATGTACAATTTTGATATGATATTGGGGATGGACTGGTTGTACGCTTCTTATGCCTCCCCAATGAGCCTATGCTTGAATGGAAGGGTAGTAGTTCGGTGGTTAAGGGTAGGTTTATTTCCTATCTCAAGGCCCGAAAGATGATTGGTAAGGGGTGTATATATCATATACTGAGGGTTAGATATGTCGAAAATGAGACACCTAGGCTTGAATCGGTTCCGATTGTTAGCGAGTTCCCTGATATGTTTCTTGAAGAATTGCCCGACATTTCTCCAGATAGAGAGATTGACTTTGGCATAGATCTCCTTCCGGATACTCAGCCGATATTGATTTCTCCTTATCGGATAGCTCTGGACAAATTGAAGGAGTTGAAAGAGCAATTGAAAGATTTGTTGGAGAAAGGGTACATTAGGCCTAGCATCTCACACTTGGGGCGCTCCCGTGTTGTTTGTGAGAAAGAAAGATGGGTCACTCAGAATGTGTATTGATTACCGGCAGTTGAACAATATAACTATTAAGAATAGGTATCCATTGCCAAGGATCGATAACTTGTTTGACCAACTTTAAGGGGCGACCCACTTTTCAAAGATTGATCTCCATTCGGGTTATCACCAGTTGAAGGTGAGGGAGTGTGATATTCCAAAAATAACCTTTCGGACTCGGTATGGTCATTTTGAGTTTGTGGTGATGTCCTTTGGGTTAACCAATGCTCTGGTGGCATTTATGGATCTTATGAACTGAGTATTTAAGCCATTTCTTGATGACTTCATTGTGGTATTTATTGATGATATATTGATCTACTCTAGGAGTGAGGGT
>JBCEWC010014731.1:0-14179 GCA_038996855.1 Solanum aculeatissimum
GGTTTGGGGAATGTTTTAGGGGTTTAGGAGACCTTAGGGTACCAAAAAGGGGCTTAAGGAAATATTAAATCACGAAAGTACATTAATAAAATGCAACTTTCTAAGACTAAGCAGAGTGAGATGGCTGCTACAGTGCCCGTCTCACTGTTCACGGTCCGTTTCCCTTCCCATCAAATAACACTTAGTCAAATTTTCAACGCGAACTCTCGGAGGACTTTTCGGAACACTTGACGCGCATTTTGATGGACCGTTTGGAGGTTGAATGGCCGTGTAAGGGTCTCTTCAGCCCAACCTTAGACTCCTAGACTCAGCCATGGCTTGTACAAGCTACTGTCCCACTTGACGTGATAGTACACAGACCGTCTAGGCTCAAACAGATCGTTTGAGGTTCCGTGGTCCAACACTTGTCTTATGGGGTGGTTCCTGGCCAATCCTAGCTCACTGGAACACCCAACTACACCCCGCATGTACCGTGACAAGTTTCACAGACCGTGGACTTGTCCTTAGCCACTTTTCTGAGCCTATCTCTAATGTCTTCCGAATTTCAGACAATCCCATTGTTTGGGGCATATCTCCCTCATCCGAACTACGAATCGAGTGAAATCAGTTGAGTTGCGAAGATAACTAAAAGAGATTAAATTTGATATGTAGTATCCCATATGGTTCAACCCACATAAAAAGTAGTGACCATTTGAAGCACACTGCCAAAACTGTCCCTCTAAGCCGCCAACTAGCCCAATTTGTGTTCGGCCACTTAAACTCAATTCGTGGCTACCAAAACTTAAACATGACCTGTAGTACATAATATGAGGCCAACCATAAGGAGGTTTTGAAAATATTTGGGTTGTTACAGATTTCACCTCATTTGGAGTTCAAAGTCAAATATTATGACCATTTTACTAAAGATTACCAGAGAAGAGTTGAAACTACAAAACCTATTTTGGGTTGTGGATTGAAGTACGACGCGTCTGGTATCTCATGGGAAAAAGTCCTTAAAATTAAATTTTGAGCCCCAGACTTCATGGATCCATCTACCAAATGTAAAGGAATCTACGCGCTGTGGTTTGGTCTCATAATTTATTCCAGTAACCTTAAATTTTGCCCAAATGTTTACAAAATGGACCTTATGGGCCGTGAAAGTTTCTATGGGCCATAAGTGACCCCGTGGATGACTTTTGATAGCTTTTTCTGAAGGATTATTTTGGTCTTTTCTCACCTTTTTAAAGCCTAAACATGACATTTTTATACCCCAAAAAGTCGTAAAACGTATTAGTTCAACTTTTTCATGATAAAACGCATCCTCCAACTTAGATCAAGGTTTCAAAGGAAAAAAAGGCTAGGATTTGAAGAAAAAACTCGAGAATTCTTCCAAAGTTTTTCCAAGACCCAAACTTCCAGGTATGTAAGGCTAACCAAAACATAGATTATGTTCGTCCATGTGCCCCATAACCTGAATTGATGGAGTTGTGAATGAAGTGAGTCTCTTATGACTGTTTCTTGAATTTCTCCTTAAATCCTGATGTATATTTATAAAATCTTGCATGAAATTATTTTTTTATGAATTAAATACTTGAAATTTATTGATTTTACTTTATACTTAAACCCTAGAATGAATTCTTACTATTTTTGCATATTACACTTAAATGAGCATGCATGAGTATAATTTGAGCCTAAAGAGTCAATAAAATTTCCTAATATTTTTAACCTCATTTTGTTTGCCTGGATGATATGAGTTAGAATAATGCATGATTGAGTCTTTATGAGTCAAGCGCTGAACTTTAAAACAGTGTAACCAAAGTGTTGATAGTTGATGTGATATATTGAGTTAACAAATGTCGAATGAGACTAGTAGAAAGAGTTAACTATAAGGTTGATGTCTTATGAGAATTTTGAGTCTTGGAAGGAGTATTAAGAACCGAATTGAGTTAGAGTAAGTCCAATTAGAATTTAATAACTATGTGGTTAGCATAGGAGAGGATTGAACCATAAAAATAGATGTTTCCTATTGTCCGAAAATGAGGACTTGATGTTATTATTGTGGATCCACTGATGGGATGTCCTCTACATAAGCAAGGTATTTGATGGATGTGGCAATGACATCGCTTCGTTCTATCGTGACCGGCTCATAGGTTATGGCTATCGATTAGAGAAACTCCCAAATGAGCCTTGATAGTACTTTGAGTGGATTGGATTAGATGGTATATGAGTGGTCATTGTCTCAACTGTATCCTTACTTTAGAATCTTGGCTTGATGCTTGAGTTCCCTACTTCTTGAGTTGAATTATTTTTGAGTTGATGTTATCTACCTTTGCATGTTTCATTCTGTCATTTCATATACTCGTAAATTCCACGTACTGACATCCATTTGGGCTTGCATCTTTTCATTATGCAGAGATAGGGACTAGCAGTCATCAATAGGTGCCCCATTGAGGACCTATTTACATTAAGCTAATTGGTCAGTCCTCCCCTACTTTCAGAGGATATCATATTTCTTTTTTAGCTTTGAGTTAGACTTATTTTATTCTATTTTGAGGTAGCCATGGGTCTGTCATTAGCACCATTTAGTCAGATTATTAGAGGCTTCATAGACTAGATTGTTGAGTTATGATTGGATGTTTTTTTTGACTAATTTCTTTCACACTAGTCTACTTAGTTGATGGATAGACTATTTGGCATTTGATTTTCATTTAATATTTCTTTATGTATTTCTTATTCATTGATGTCTTTCGCTATTAGAATGTGATTGATTGAATGTGATGAGGCCGAGTGATTTTCTCGAGGGCTAGCAATAGTCTTTGAGTGCTGACCACACCAACGGTATCCTCCCGGGGTATGATAAACTTTGTATCAAAGCATAGAGTTCAAGTGTCCTAGGGAGTCTATGAAGTCGTGTCTAGTTGAGTCTTGTTTAGGGTGTGTTGTACACCACACTTTATAAGCAAGATGCTATAGGACATTAGGAATTGTTACACTTCTCTTTTATTCTGAGTTCGTGCGATAAAGTTTAACTTTATTAAAGTATCTAACTGATTCATGCATTACGCATTTGCAAATCATGCCTCCTAAGCATACCGCCACCCAAAGAGATGCTTCAACCTCTAATGCTGTGTATCCCCTAATAGAGGTTCCTACTTAGATGGAGACGAGGCGTCGAGGTCGACCAACTAGAGCCACCGGTGTTCCAAAGCACCTACTGCTCCACCTACTCCTACTACAAAAGCTAATTTCATAGGAGCTATCACTATGCTCACCCAATTATTAGCTGCTCAAAGTGGGAACCAAAGATCATAGGCTCCTAGTTCTAGCTCCCAAGAGAAAACTACTGCAACCAGACTTAGGGACTTTTTGAGGATAAACCCACTAGCCTTCACAGGGTATACGGTTGAGAAAGACCCCCCAAACTTTATTGATGAGATATGGAAGGTGTTGAAAGCTATGCATGCAACTGAGACTGAGGGAGTTGAACTTGCTTCCTATCAACTTAAGGATATGGTAAATATTTGGTATAATCAATGGAAAGAGAGCTGAGGTGAGGATTCTAAGCCTGCCATTTAGGATGATTTTAAGAGTGCCTTTCTTGATCACTTCTTTCTATGAGAATTGAGGGAAGCAAAGGTTGAGGACTTTTTTAACTTGAAGAAGGAGCGGATGACTATCAAAGAATATAGCCTCAAGTTCATACAACTATCCAGGTATGCTCCAGAGTTTCTCCTTGACATAAGATCTAGAATGAGAAAGTTCATATCCGACTTTAGCAAACATGTGAAAAAGGAGTGCAAAGTGACATTGCTGATCCAAGGCATGGACATCTCTATAGTTATGGTCTATGCGCAACAACTTGTGGAGGATAAGAAGAGGGATAGGGAGGAACATTTGAGCAAGAAAGCTAAATCAGCAGGGCTTGAGTCTAGCCAGCATAAACAAGGTAAGGGGGATAACTCCTATTTTCAGAAGAGGCCTTCAAATTATGCACCATCCTCGGCAAGTGTACCAGATTTGAGTAACAACTATGATCAAAAGTCATAGGGCTATTAAAATTCCACAGCTCAAGGTTCTCAATCCTAAGCTAGTATGACTCAAGGTTCGAGGAGGAAACCATCATATGGAAATTATGGCAGACTCTACCTAGGTGAGTGCTGTGAGGGCACAAATGCTTGCTATAACTGTGGATAGACTGGTCTTTTCCAGAATAAGTGCCCAATGAGAAGGCGAGGTGAGGGAAGTAATAAATCTTAATCTTCGGTAGCACCACCAGTTAATAGTAATCAGAGAGGTATCACTACTAATATGGGCAGGGTACAAACCGTATGTATGCAATAGGCAATCGACAGGATCAGGAAGTTGCACCAGATGTTGTTACGGGAATGCTTTGAGTCTTTTCTTATGATATATAGTCCTTTCTTGACCCCAGGTGCCACTTTATCATTTGTGACTCCATATGTGGCTAGAAAGTTTGAGATCCTTACTGAATGTCTTCTTGAGCCCTTTAGTGTTTCTATTCCTACTGGTGAGCCTGTCTTAGCCTAAAGGGTTTACAGAGATTGTGTAGTGTCCATATATCATAGGGATAATCTTGGTGATTTGATGGAGTTAGATATGGTTGACTTTGATGTGATCCTTGGCATAGACTGGCTTCATGCATGTTATGTCTCTACCAACTGTAGAACCCATACGGTCAAATTTCAATTTCTGAATGAGCTAGTTATTGAGTGGTAGGGTAGTTCTATAGTGCCTAAGGATAAGTTTATTTCCTACCTTAGCGATAGAAAACTAATTTCTAAAGGATGTATCTATCACCTTGTACGAGTTAAGGCTAATGATGTAAAGTATCTACCTTTTGAGTCAGTTCTAGTTGTCAATGAGTTTTCTAATGCCTTCCCTGATGATTTGCTTGGACTCCCTCCTGATAAGGAGATCGACTTTGGGATTGATGTTCTCCCCGATACTCAGCCTATCTCTATTCCTCCATATAGAATAGCTTCCACAGAGTTGGAAAGAACTGAAAGAGGAGTTGAAAGATCTCTTGGATAAGGGTTTTATTAGGTTGAGTGTCTCTCTATGGGGCTCTCCTGTCCTATTTGTTCAAAAGAAAGATGGTTCCCTCAAGATGTGCATAGATTATCGCCAATCAAATAAGGTGACCATTAAGAACAAATAAATCCTTCCAAGAATTGATGACTTGTTTGATCAACTTTAGGGTGGTACTATTTTCTTCAAGATAGACCTTAGATCAGGCTATCACCATTTGAAAGTGAGGGAATGTGACATCCTAAAAATGGCTTTTCGAACCCAATATGGTCACTTTGAGTTTCTGGTAATGTCCTTTGGACTGACCAATGCTCCTGCCACTTTCATGGACTTGATGAATAGAGTATTCAGATGGTACCTTGACATGTTTGTGTTTGTATTTATTGATGACCTATTGGTGTACTCCAAAGATGAGGAAGATCATGTCGATCAACTTTGAATTGTTCTTAAGATGCTCAAGGATAATGAGTTATATGCAAAATTCTCCAAGTTTGAGTTTTTTCTCAAATCTGTGTCTTTTCTAGGTCATATTGTTTCAGGTGATGGATTCATGCAGATATGCAAAAGATTGAAGCAATTAAGAACTGGCCTAGACCCACTTCTCCAACTAACATAAGAAGTTTTCTGGGTTTTTCTAGTTACTACCGTAGATTTATTGAGGGATTCTCTTATCTATCCTCGCCATTGACTAAGTTGACTCAGAAGAAAGCTAAGTTTTAGTGGCCCTATGAGTGTGAGAAGAGTTTTCAAAAGTTGAAAACCAGACTAACGACTATACCAATGTTGACTTTACCTTATGGGACTGATGATTTTGTGATCTATTGCGATGCTTCTAGAGTGAGATTGGGATGTGTTCTGATGCAAAGAGTTTGAGTCATAACTTATGCTTCCAGACAACTTTTGAATCATGAGAGGAACTATCCAACTCAAGACTTAGAATTGGCTGCAGTGGTGTTTACACTCAAGATTTGGAAACACTACTTATATGGAGCACATTTCATTGTATTCACAGACCACAAGAGCCTGCAATATATATTCACCCAAAAAGAGATTAACTTGAGGCAGAGGAGATGACTTGAGTTGCTCAAGGACTATGACATGAGCATCCTCTACCATTAACGTAAAGCTAATGTGGTTGCTGATGCTCCTAGCAGGTTGTCTATGGGATGCACTACTCATGTAGAAGGAGACAGGAAAGAGTTGGCCAAAGAGGTGCACAGGCTAGCACGATTGGGAGTTCAACTAGATGAATCTGGTGAAGGTGGAATACTTATGCATAACGTTTCCACATCATCTCTTGTGGTAGAGGTAAAGGATAAACAAGACCAAGATCCCATCTTACTCCAATTGAAGAAAGATAGACATAAGCAGAAAGTAATGACATTTGTCAAAGAGGGAGATGGGGTATTGAGTTATAAAAGTAGATTATGTGTTCCAATTGTTGATGGTATTCAAGAAAGGATCATGGCAGAAGCCCATAACTTTAGATATTCTATCTATCTCGAGTTTACCAAAATATACCATAACTAGAGAGAGGTTTATTGGTGGAGTAGGATTAAGAGAGACATTACAGACTTTATTTCTAAGTGCCTAAACTGCCAACAAGTAAAAGTTGAGCACCAAAGGCCGTGCAGAGTAGCCTTAAAACTTTAAATTCTAGAAAGTAAGTGAGAGGTAATCAATATGGATTTCATTACAGGCTTATCGAGATCTCGCAGACAACATAATTCGATCTGGGTGATTATTGATTAGATGACTAAATCAGCCCACTTCTTGGCGATAAAGACCACTAATACAACAAAGGACTATGACTGATTGAATATCCAAGTGATTGTCAGATTACATGGGGTTTCTTTGTCCATCATATCAAGTAGGAGAGCTCAATTTACTGCCCAATTTTGGAAGTCCTCTTAGAAAGACCTGGGTTAAAAGATGAACCTTAGTACTTCTTTCCACCCTCAGACTGATGGTCAAGTATAGCGTACGATACAAACTTTGGAGGACATATGTTCTCGACTTCAAAGGTAATTAGGATGACCACTTATCTTTGATTGAGTTTGCCTACAACAACTTTTATTCAAGCATCGAAATGGCTCCTTATGAATCCCTTTATGAGAGGAGATGTAGTTCACCAATTAGATGGTTCAAGGTAGGTGAAGCAGGATTGATTTGTCCAAACTTAGGATATCAATCAATTGATAAAGTAAAAATCATCCAAGAGAGATTGAGAACTACACAGAGTCACCAGAAGTCCTATATTGATATTAGAGAAGGGACCTAGAGTTTGAAGTGAACAATTGGGTATACTTGAAAGTGTCATATATGAAGGGTATAATGAGATTCGAGAAGAAATAAAAGTTGAGTCCTCGATACATTGGTCCCTAGAAAATTATGAAGAGAGTGGGAAATGTAGCTTATGAGTTGAAGCTACCATAAGAGCTAACAACTATCCATCCGACTTTCACATTTCTATGCTTAAGAAGTGTCTGGGAGATCCATCCTTGGTTGTGTATGTTGAGAGAATTGGAGTGAAGGATAGTTTGAGTTATGATGAGATCCCAATCCAAATCCTTGATCATCAAGTCCACAAGTTAAGAACTAAAGAGATTGCGTCTATAAAAATATTATGCAGAAGTCAATCTGTTGAAGAGGCCACATGGGAAGATAAAGATGATATGAAGGCTAGATACCCTCACCTATTCATGCCTCTTAATGATGAAATTGATGGTAATAATTCATTTTTATTCTTTGAGTTAGTTCCCTATTATTGAGTTGAATTCTTATCTTTGAGTTGATGCCCCTCTCGAGTCTATGAGTTTTTGACTATGCGTGTCTTTAATTGTATTCGTGCCTAATGATGATGTTAGAAATAGTCTTTCAATTCTAAATCCCGAGTTGAAGTTTATTTTTAGGGTATGAGTATTCGACTATCCGACTATTTGAGTTCTTGATGGTATTCCTGCTTGATAGGCCTCCTAGTTGCTCATCATTCAAGGATGAATGATCCCAAGGGGGAGATATTGTGACACACCATAACTCTATTCTTATATGTACCAATGTTTCATGCCTTATTCTTATATGTGGGATGCGAAGTATGGTCATAAGAGACTTCTAACACTTAATTGTGTTCAAAACTTTCCTATAAAATGAGTTTCTAGTGTTAGATTATACAAGGGTCAACTTTAAATGATCATAAATCTTAGCACACAAAGAATTAGGTGGACTATGACCTACCAAATGAAAGGTCTTTGCATTATCTTTCCAACACAACTTATCTCACCTACATTGGAGTTTAGAGTCAAAAGTTATGGCCATTTTACTAAAGATTGCCAGAGCAAAGTTGAAACTACGAAACCTATTACGGTCCGTGGATTGAAGTATGATCCATATGGTATCTCGTGGGAAAAAATCTAGAAAATCCAATTTTGATCCCCAGACTTCACGGATCTATTTACAGGTCGTAAAGGAATTTATGGGCCATGATTTAGTCTCGTGAATCATTCCGGTAACCTCAAATTTTACTCGAAAGTTTATGAAATGGACCCTATGATCCGTAAGTGGGCCCGGGGATGACTTTTGACAACTTTTTTTAAAGGGTTATTTTGGTCTTTTCTCACCCTTTTAAAGCCTAAACTTGACCTTTTTATACTTAAACCAGTGCTAAAACGTATTAGTTCATCTTTTTCATACTAAAATATACCTTCCAACTTAGAGCAAGGTTTCAAGGGAGAAAAGGCTAGGGTTTGAAGCAAAAACTTGAGAATTCTTCCAAAGCTATTCCAAGAACTAAACTTCTAGGTATGTAAGGCTAACCAAAACATGGATTATGTTCTTTCATGTGCCCTATAACCTGAATTGATGGAGTTATGAATGAAGTGAGTCTCCCATGACTATTTCTTGAAGGTTTTCCTTAAATCTTGATGTATATCTATAAAATCTTGCATGAAATTACTAAACTGAAATTTACTTATTTTACTTTCTATCTGAACCCGAGAATGAATTCTTGTTATTTTTGCATATTACACTTAAATCAGCATATATGAGTATAATTTGATCCTAAAGAGTCAATTGAATTTCCTAATGTTTTTAACCTTATTTTGTTTGCCTGGATGCTATGAGTTAGAATAATACATGATTGAGTCTTTATGAGTCAAGAGCTGAACGTTAAAACAATGTAACCAAAGTGTTGATAGTTGATGTGATATATTGAGTTGAAAAATGTCGAATTAGACTGGTTGAAAGATTTAACCATAAGGTTGAAAGGGTCCTCACCTACTTTCGAAGGATATCATGTTTCTTTCTAGCTTTGAGTTAGACTTCTTTTATTCTATTTTGAGGTAGATATGGGTCTATCATTGACAACATTTAGTCAGATGATTAGAGGCTTCATAGACTAGACTGTCGAGTAATGATTGGATGTTGTTTTTGACTACTTTCTTTCACAATAGTCTTACTTAGTTGATGGATAGACTGTTTGGCCTTTGGCCTTGGATTTTCAATTTATCATTGTATTTCTTTAAGTATTTCTTTTTCATTGATCTCTTCTGCTATTAGAATGTGATTGAATGAATGTGATGAGGCCGAGTGGTTTGCTCAGGGGCTAGCAATAGTCTCTGAGTGCCGACCATGCTAAGGGTACCTTCCCGGGGTGTGACGTTCGTCGTGCTTGGGTGGATAGAAGGTCGGGGGTCATGTGCCTTGCGCAGAATCAACTGTATCAAATCCCTCACTCTAGGAACACACCACCGACTGTCAAATCTGGGGACCCTATCCAAATTAATTATAGCCTTGCCACAAACCCCCGATAGATTCCTATCCTTGAGACCCACTAATGACTCATCCTCAATATGTCGAGATTGAATCTGATCAATCTACGAAGATTGAGCCCCAATGAAGGCCAACAATCAGCTAGGGTCTGAAACACCCAATCGGACTATCCAATTAACTATGAAAATAGTTAATATGCCCACCCTCACATATAAAGCTTAACCTCTTGTAATACCCCACATCTTACGTGTACTAGTCCTATGCGTATGGGACATGATATGACTTGGTCCAATGAGCACCAATTTTTAAAAATGCTTAAATCTCAAATTTGAGGGTTATATGTATGTCTAACGCCTAAGATGATTGAGTGTATATAATATTAAGTTAAATTAAGGAGATCGCGACCTTACACGAAGTAAAAGAAGTGAGGTGCTTATGGGACTTTAAGAAGCTAGCAGGTGAGTCACCTACATGCTTAGCTTAAATGGGATAGGTATACGAAGAATATTAATTCATACATGATTGAACTCACTTGAGCCCTAAAATTTAGTAAAAAGGAAAGGAAACAGTGGTGAGGCCCAACACCAAATTCGTCCAAGCCTAATAAAGAATTAAGCCCAAGTTAAGGGTGTAATTTTAGCCCGTGGTTTAGTATTATAAAGGGACAATATTGTCATCCCAATATTAATAGAAATAGGGCCCAAGTACATTCGTAACCTACTTGACGCTTTGGGCCCAAACTAAGTGAAAGGAGAAGAAAATAAATGACAGCCAAAGCCCACCAAATTGAAGCCTAACAAGGCCCAAGTGGAAGGGCAAAGTAGGTGCATTACCACCTTGATAAAATGTGGCTTAAAGTAAATGAGAAAGTCGGCAAAAAGTGTCCCTTTAAAGGGGACTAAAAACCAACCACTTCAAGTTATTTTAACATGGACCAAAAATCAGATTTCCATAAGTTTTTCCCTTGCTCTCTCTTGACTTTGCAAAGGACCTAAAGAAAAATTAGGGTTCTTGAAGTGGACCTTATCCTTGAAGGCTAAGGTATGTAGAAATACCAGTGATTTTAGTATAATCTTTCCATACTTATGTGAAATATTGGACAACATATTTCTAAAAAATTATTGTTCACTTTTCTTGGTTATTGAGGGACTTTTCTCTTGATTGGTTGAATTTATTATGATGGAAGGTTGAAGTTTCAACAAGTTTTAGTTCGGAAATGATATACCAAGGTTGCTTCACCATTTTTTTATTTCCTTAGAAATAAGTTCTTTTATGGTATCTTGAATGTGCTTTCGTAGGAATTTGTGAGCTGATAAGTGGGAACTGTTTTCTCATGTCCCTCATCTATTTTGGACTATTTTTGACTGTTTTAGTCTGTAAGTCTGTTGAGAAACAGTTTTGTTGAAGTACGAATAAGTTTGAATTATTGATATCGGAATATAGGGAAAAGATGTAATGTTATGCTACATAATTATGTATTGCGTGGAGTTGATATATGTTGTACTTGGTAAACTGTTGTGAGTTTATTATGGGACCAAAATATGCAGGATATGACCCGTATATGAGAATGTGTATCAGAAAATAAGATTGGACGTTGAAGGATTGAAAGAGTACTCTTGGGTGATAATTACATGCTTGCTGCCCGAGCGTTATTTTTTATGAGATTGGACAGCAAAGATATGTTTATTAGCTGCTAATACTAGTTTTATCACCTACTCTATTGTAGAGAAATAATTGGGGAAAAAAGAGGTTACTTCGAGGTAATAACGAGGTGGTACAACAAGGTATGTAAGGCTACTCAACTTCCTATTATTTGGCATGAAATCTAAATTCTTCCTTGACATATAGAGGCACTTGCAAACTCCAACATAGTTAGTAACCGGGTCTCCACTCTTTAATTTGTATAGGTATTCTGAAATATAGTCCTTTTCAAGTCTGCATATATACTTTTGATATCAAGATACATGAGTTCTCTTTTTAGCTAAATAAAGTCCATGTGTTATTTTGTCCCCTATGTGTTTCATTAATTGTGTAACCTACTCTCTTAATTATGGTGTTGTCTTATGTGATTATTTCCATGTCACTTGTTATGCATATAGTCCTGTATCTCAAAAGGTTATGACCATCATACAATTGATCATTGATGGGTGGTATCCAAGGGGTGAAAGTATCGCCTAGCATGGGTCGATCCCATATTATGGGGGGTATCCCAGGGGTGAAAGGAAATTCTAGCTTGGGCCAATTCCAATATTGATTTACCACTGATCAGCTGGCCATTTGTATTATATATTGTGCATAGATGTAAAGTAAAGAAAGGTAAAGTAATGAAAAAGACATAAAGTACATAATTCCCCAATATGACTAAATGTGGTCTCTTATCCTTACACTAGTGCATGATTCATTTGAGTTCTTATTTCACATGTATAGTATTTTATGCCTTACATATTCATTACATTATCTTGTACTAACGTCCCTCATGTGGGACCTGCATTTCATGTTGCAGGTATAGGAGCTAGTAGGTCTCCCAAGTAGAAGTACATGATATGCAACTGCTATTACTGAGCTCCAGGTTGCTTCAGGGCTTTGCGTGTCTGGAGCTTATATTTTTGTATTGTATAGTAGCTGGTCATGAGGTGGGGCCTGTCCTGACCCTATTTAGATAGTGTTGCTCATTTAGAGGTTTTGTAGACTATGTAAAATAAAGTGTTATCATGTCTCGTATTCTAGACATTGTGGCTCAAACGACCTAGTCATATGTATTTTCTTTTGGCTTGTTATTACTATCTACCTTCCTAAAAGTATGTTGAGTGTGGAAACGCCTAATGTTCATAAATATTGCATGATTACAGATTGGTTCTCTCAAGTCTTGTGGGAAACTGGTAACAGTCCGCCTTAATGGGATTCTAGGCGTGACAAAAGTTGTATCAGAGCGGGTTATCCTAGGAAGTCTACTAAGCCGTGTCTATGTAGAGTATTGCTTATGAATGTGTTATGCACCAAATTTATAAGCAGGAGGCTACATGGCATTTAGGAGTTGTATGTCATGCCTCTAAGTCTATAAAGACGGACAGGAACTTAGTGCTCTCTAGGCCCGAGAGAACCAACATATATCCTGTGCTTATCATGCATATGTCTATAACAACTCTACTGTGATAATAAATTAAAATAAGTAGCACCAAACTTACATACAAGACTTGGCCGTTGAGGTCACAACTATTTAGAGACAAGATACAACTGAACTATATACAATAAGTCTACAAAGCCTCTACAAGATAGAAAACCTTAACACAGGTCGGGACAGGCCCCACCTTATATCAAACTATTATACAATACCAAAATGCATAAACTACAGACTCAGTAAAGCCTCAGATCAACTTGGAGCTCACCAAAAATAGCTGAGTGTTGGGTGCACCTATATTGGAGGTCTACTAGCTGGAGTACCTGTACCTGCAGCATGAATTGCAGCATCCCCCACGAGGGATGTCAGTACGAAATAATGTACTGAATATGTAAGGCAATAGGACATGCAAAATGAAAACTCAAGTGAAATCAAGTAGCAACATATACATGCATATATTAAAAGACTACCTTCGCTATACTTGTGGGACCATATACGCTACATTCTTTTCTTTACTCTTTAATGCTTTATAACTTCTTTTAGGCATGTATTATAAATGACAGCTGATCAATGGTAAAGAGAGGATGACCCATGCTAGGTATTTTAACCCCTGGGATGCTGTCCTCATAGCTATAAAAATTGGGATCGACCCATGCTAGGCTCTTTCCCCTGGGCTGCCACCCACGCTGGGAACAATGTTCAAGTTATTTTTTAATACTTTAAGATTATTACTTTGGTGGTTATGATTATTTTGAAGCCTTGGAACTGTGTACCCATAGTATACGATACGACAATGGTAACTTAAGGCAGTACAATAATATAAGAGTCGAATGTAACATTAATGTTCTACTTAGGAGTTTAATCAACACTTGGCTTCACGAATAAAAGCAGACTTATCGTGCTAGTACTTGGAAGAGTAAGCTACAGATTTGCTAATAAACAACACTACCACTATTGGAATAACACTTGAGAAGTCCACTCGTTGATAGTGACACGAACGTTAGATTTCATTCCAAAGAGTATGGAATAGGATAGCCTTACATACCTGATTGTACGACCTTGTTATTACCTCGAAGTAACCTTTTTCCTTCTCAAATATTTATATACAATAGAGTGGGTGATAAAACTAGTGTTAGTAGATAATAAATATGTGTTGGCAGTTCAATCTTAGCCAAAATAACATCCAGGTAGCAAATTCGTAATTACCACCTAAGGGTGTTCTTTCAACCCTTCTTCCTCTACTTGCATTGGTGTCATACATATTTT
>JBCEWC010014732.1:0-14177 GCA_038996855.1 Solanum aculeatissimum
GATTTCATAAATTGGACAAGTATTGTTGGACATCCTAAAATAGTATAGGGGCCAAGTAAAGATGGACAGAGGGAGTAGTAAGAGAAAGGAAAAGACCTACAAAAAAGAAAAGAGGAGGAGGAAGAGAGGGAAAGTTGTTGTTGTTTTTTTCTATTTCAAGTAAAAAAAATATAGTCATTTTTGGCAAAATCAAAACATGTTTTAAAATTTATAATTAATATTATATAATGTACTATTTATGTAAATGACCCTAATTTATATGGGTAAATTTTTCTTAAAAGTACACGGATGGATTTGCTCTCTTTACTATATTATTTTAATACTTTCGATTGTCACATTTCTTTAACCTAAAAATTCTTGAGAGAACTTATTACTAGCTACTTCAACAACATTCTAAAATAGTTAAATTTCAACTCTAGATAATGAAGTTAAATTTAAAAGTTGATTTAATTTTCTTGAACTAAATACTAAAATTCCACCCAACTTTAAGTTCCATTAATGAGGGGATAAAATCACTCACATTGTTTGACTAAAATTTAAATATATTTCATCTAATATCATAAATCATAAATGATTAAAAAAGTTGTTTCAATTATGATTTTATTATATCAATTTTAATAAATTATTATTAACTCTAATTAATTATTTTAAGTCATCTAAATAAAGAATTAGGATAAAAAAATATAAAATAATAAAATAACTCTTATTTATTTTAAACTAGACAAATAAAATTAAATAATTATTTTTAATATCTTTCAATGATTATGTTTGAGTCAGAAAATGAGTACTTTTTAAAAGATATAATAAAATTAAATAAAAAAGTTCTTACATTTAATGAGTTGATTCACTAGGGCAAAAATACATAACCTTTTAACTAAAATATAAATTTAGAAGTGATCATAAATTCTTTTATTGGGGATAAAATAAAAATTTCAAAGCAAATTATACCTAAAAATATTAAAAAGTTATATTCTTTCGAGTGAATTAAAAAATAAAAAAAAATTGCATAAATCAAGACAGAGAATGCAACTTTGGGATAAAGAAGTGACATTTTTTTGAACAAATTATGAAGAAATTATTTAAATTTTTTATGTCGACTCGCAACGTTTTGGATATTGTGGTAAGAGCCATGTTCTAAATCAATGACCGGAGGTGTGATTTGAAATTAAATTTATATTTAGTAGAAATAAAATAAAATTTATATTTTATAAAAAAATAATATTGTGCTAAATTGGTTAAAAGTTTTAACAATTGATTAATTATATATGTAGTGTTATGTAGGGTTTTCATGGTTCAATTTTATAAATAATCATAATTTTTTTCTTTTGTGAATTTTTAGTAAAATCAAAATGAAATAGTGATATAAAAAATGTCACTTTTTTACATTTACAAAAAATTAAATGTCCCAAATTTGTATTTTTTGTCTCGATTTATGGAACATATATATATATATATATATTTTAATTCATCTAAAAAAGAATATAGCTTTCTAATAATTTTAGATATAATTTGCTTTAAACTTTTTATTTTATCTCCAATAAAATAATTTATGATCACTTCTAATTAAATTTATGTTTTAGTTAAAATGTAAGATCTTTTTTATTTAGTTTTTATTATCTATATTACCTTAAAAATATGAACCCTAAAATTCTCAAAGTCAAATTACTTTTTTACCCTTACAGTGTCTTGATGTTGTTCAGCTTGAACCTGCCTTCTCCATTAACTTACTCACCAATGATTCTTCACTCATAAGTTTCTAAAAAACATTTCAAAATACGTCTACCAATTTCAATAATGAAATCGGGTACACTTACTTCTCAACCAAACGAATATCACCTCACTGTGAGACTAATATGAGACTTTGAAATATTTACACTTTGTTAAGGATACATGTCTTTGCACTTTTATGAGCGCACATTCATCCACTTTAAGCACAACAAGATAAACTAATTGCCTTACTTTTTTCACATGTACTGATCATTATCAATCACTACTTTCAGTTCAAATCCTTCATGAAACAATCTTTAATTAAGCACACTATGATTTCTAATATGATCTCTCAATATATGTGTATCGTTTGACTAATTGAATTGTTGATCAATTATGATTATTTACTTTCAAGAGGAACATCAATGAATACGATAAAAGTATGGATTATGACTAAAAAATCAAATTGGAAGACGAGGACATAAAAATAAGGAATATTGTCTAGAAGAAAGTACTAGATGAGATATGATTTTGACATCAAATTGGAAAGAAGGTACACATTTGATGAGGTTGATGAAATTTTCATATATCGATTGTATTCATAGGTTTGGGGGAAGAAGAGAAGATATGACCAACACCAAACAACTACCAAAGGAGCCACTATTATTGAGTAGAATTAATTATTAAAATTATGTTACAACTGTTTTGGTACTACTTAAAATGACATGCAACTCATGACTTGGCATAAATACAAGTTTGAAATGTTAATTCGTGCTCCATTAGCTATTTACAAATTGACTAAACCTTCACCGATAATTTCACCGACAAACTAATAAGAAACTTTAAATACAACGTTTTTCAATTCCTACCCTACAACCAATAAATGAAATATGTAAGTCAGTCAGTCCGGAATAATGGAGTATTATTTACAAAATTATATTTGGAGTGCTTGAATTATACATTACAAATTAACCATTCAGTTTCTATTAGCAAGAAACAAATATTACATTATACCGCTATTACATATTCAATAGTTCGATAAAGCATAGTATACCTGCAACACACGTGCGATGAATCTAGTATTTTAAAAAAGTACTCTTTTCTAACAAAACATAATCATTAAAATATATTAAAAATAGTTATTTTATTTGTCTAGTTTAAAATAAATAAGAGTTATTTTATCATTTGTATATGTTTATCCTAATTCTTTATTTTAATGACTTAAAATAATTAATTAGAATTGATATGGTAAAATTATAATTAAAATCACTAAAAAAATAATTTTTTATAGATGATATAGTAAAACCATAATTGAAGCAGTCTTTTAATCATTTATGATATTCCTAAAATATATTTAAATTTTAGTTAAAGTTATCTCAAGAATTTTTAGGTTAAAAAAATATGTGACAACCAAAAGTATTAAAATAATATAGCAAGGAGAGCAAATCCATCTGTATACTTTTAAGAAAAAAATATCCATATACTTTATTATTAAAAGTAAAAAAAAAAAAAAGTTGGAATGTAAAGGAACAGGGGAAATCAATAAAGGGATAAGGTGTTGGGGTTCACTGGGTGGATGCACAAAGAACAAAGGGACCCACACGAGACCTCTTGCGCCTTATTTTAGTTTGATTAACTCCGTTGCCAGCCAAAAGGGTAAGGCGCAGGGATTATTGCGCTTTTACCCTTTTGGTTTTATTGACTCAATTTTTTTGTCTTTTTGGTTTCGAATTCGAAAAAGATTAGGTTAGTCAAGAAGGTAATAGGAGTAACTAACATGTCTCTTTTCTTCAAGAATTAGAGTCTTCATAAGTGTTTTGTATGTGTTGTGATTGCTACAATTAAAGTGGCAGATATATGTTTTACTTAAAAGGTTGAAAAAGTAAAAATATTGTGTTTTAGAATATAAATTGAGAATTTTAAAATAAATTTAGAACTTCTTAAACTATTCAGCCAACCTATTATCTTATGTTTAGGGGATTTAAAATAGAGATATCAAATATCTCTCTCTATATGTATATATCAATATTCCTCATCTTCCCGGCTACTTTTTCCCCAGGGAAATGAGTCTATATATAATAATTTACATTTTGAACAGACAAAAAATGAGATTTTTTCTTCTATGTTTACATTTAAATGTAAACATATAATATATTCTTTTGAAAAATCTAACATAAAACTAAAAAAAGAAAAATTGTAATGTCATAAAACCAGTCGACCCCAATGGGAAAGGTGAAGGTAGTGTTATTTATTTTCATTATTTATATATAATGGTGGATAGCAGACACGTCTCGATTGACGCACCTACTTCAGTTGTTTACTTAAGCAGACAGTTATCGATTGACATGTCTGTTTGAGCTGCTTGATTTTATTATATTATTTTTATTAATTATTTTTTCAGTTACTTCAACTATGTTTTATAATATTACCTGTTGATCTTGTAACTTGATTGAGATGATGATGGTGAAAGCTCCATGAAAGGAGCTTGAAGTTCCAATTGAGCTGGACTCAGGATAGTGAAAGGAGTTGAAGATGAGCAGAATTGGGGAAATGAAATTCATGTTTATTCCACTAGCTTCTCATTATTTATACATGTGTGAGGTAGAAGTCTAGAAAATATCTTCTAACTAACTAATTAACAAAACTGATTAACAGAATGGTAATTGGACATTAACTAACTAACTTAACTAATTACATCAATAATAGTGTTATAATCTTAACACCCCCCCTCAAGTTGGTGGGGAGGTAGTTACCGACAACTTGCGTAAGATGTTAGAGTGACTAGGTCCACTTAAGGCCTTAGTCAGGATATCAACCAACTGGTCTGTGGTGGGAACATTGTGCAGGGCAATGAAATATGGTCTTTGGTCCGCTCATGAAATATGGGGTTCCTTGCAATATGAATTGCAGCTTGACTATCATAGAAGATGGATATAGGTAAGTTGCAAGGTTTAGTCAATTCATCCAGTAATATTTCCACCCAAACTAATTCCCCAACAACTTTTATCATTGCTCTATACTCTGCCTCTGCTGAAGATAACGACACTGTTGTTTGTTTTTTGGATTTCAACCCAATAGGACTATCTCCTAAGAACAATATGTATCCACTTATTGACTTCCTGGAGTCAGAACATGCTGCCCAGTCTGAGTCACAGTAGGCAGTGATTGTGCAATCTGTGTTTTTAGACATGAATATTCCTTGAGATGGATCACCTTTCAAGTACCTTAACACATGGACAGCTGCCCTGAGATGTGGTTCTCTTGGTGCTTGTAAAAACTGACTGAGGTGTTGGACACTATATGTGATGTCCATTCTTGTATTCGTAAGAAAGTTCAACTTTCCCACCAATTTTCTATAATAACTTGGATAAAAAAGTAGCAATCCTTCAGTTGAGCTTAACTTCACAGAGGGATCAAGTGGTGATGTTGTTGTGCTATAACTTGAACAATCAAACTCCTTGATTAAATCCGTAGTGAACTTCTTTTGAGATATCAACACTCCATCATCCTTGTACAGGATTTCCAAGCCTACGAAATATTGGAGTCTTCCTAGATCTTTAATCTTGAATTGAGCATCCAAATGTGTTTTTAGGGATTCAATTTATACCAGATTTGTCCCTGTCAAAATGATGTCATCCACATATATTGCTACAAAGACTGTGGACATACCAATTCTCCTGT
The DNA here is from genome assembly GCA_038996855.1 of Solanum aculeatissimum. Lineage (NCBI taxonomy): Eukaryota > Viridiplantae > Streptophyta > Magnoliopsida > Solanales > Solanaceae > Solanum > Solanum aculeatissimum. The sequence continues at coordinate 5,389 of JBCEWC010014732.1, forward strand.
AAAAGAGTGAATAGTCACTGATAGAGTGTGAGTACCCTCTTGAGCAAAGTGTTGTAGCTAGTTTCTCATACATTGTCTGCTTGCTTGTTTCAGTCCATATAGGGACTTTCTCAGCTTACATACCATTCTCTTGTCACTAACTAGTAGTCCTTGTGGAAGAGTCATGTAGACTTCTTCATGAAGATCACCATGGATAAAAGCATTATTAATATCTAGTTGGTATAAGCTCCACCCTTTCTTGACAGCCATGCCAATCAATGTTCTCTACAGTGGTCATCTTTACCATAGTGAAAAGGTTTCATTATAGTCGATACCAACTTGTTGTGTATAGCCCTTGACAACAAGTCTGGCTTTAAGTCTCTCTACTGTTCCATCAGCTTTATGTTTGATCTTATACACCACTTGCAACCTATTACTTTCTTTCCTGCAAGCAAAGGTACTAGGTCCAAAGTTTTATTTGCATGTAGTGCTTAAAATTCTAATGTCATGGATGCTTGCCATGCAGGATCTAAGGATGCCTCATCATATAAGGATGGTTCAATGTCATGATAAATGTGTTTCATTAGTTGCTGACTCCAACCAGTTAAGGCATCTTTCTCAATAACTATCCTCTCCCATTCCAGGACTAAAAGAGATCATAGATACATGGTGGTTGATATTAGAATGTGGAGTGATATTTGGAGTTGAAGCAGGTTATAGGGATGGCAAGGTGTATGTGTATTCATTCAAATATCTTGGAATGGTGTGTGTCCTAGTTGTCTTCTTAGGCATTTGTTCATCCTGGCATAATGTAGGAGTCAGTATATCATTGTAATTGGCATTTGTGTTTATCATAGGATCTGTGGTGACAGGATCATTGGTCTTATTATCATCCACCATGTAACCATCAATAGTATTGATTGAAGATCCCAACAATTCAAAATTAATTCTTACTCTTTTAAAAGCAAAAGTAAACTGGAATCAGGAAAAATCATAGCAAAAGGAAAGACAGATTCATAAAATGTCACATCCCTGGAAGTGTGTATCCTTTTGGTTTCCAAGTCCAGGACCTTGTAACCCTTGGTATTGTAAGGATATCCAACAAAAATGTGAGGCGTGGATCTTGGTTCAAACTTATCTTTGTGGGCTTTTAGTGTGACTGGAAAGCATAAGCATCCAAAAGACCTAAGGTCAGAGTATGTGGGTTATTTGTTGTACAGTATTTCAAAAGATGTTTTGTTTTTCAGTTCTGCAGATGGGAGCCTATTGATCAAATACGTTGCAGTTAGAATGCATTCACCTAAGTATCTCATGGGAATTCTTGAATGATATAGCAAGGCTCTGACAGTCTCAAGTAGGTATTTGTGCTTTCTTTCTACTTCACCATTTTATTGTGGTGTATAGGGACAAGTCTTTTGGTGGATACTTCCTTTATTTTGAAGAAAATCAGAGGTTTTTTTATTGGTTAACTCTAAGCCATTGTCTGTCCTGATGGACTTGACTGCAGTTTTGAATTGATTTTCAATTAAAGATATCAAGGCTTTAATGGTCTGTAGTGCATTGCTCTTGCAACTGAGTAATTGAGTCCATGTTGATCTACTGAAGTCATCAACTATTGTGAGCAAGTATTTCTGATTTTCATGGGTTGGTGTGTGATATGGCCCCCATAGATCAATATGGAGCAAGTCAAATGGTTTGGTTGATTGTGGTGTTGTCTTGGAAGGAAAAGGAAGCCTTGCCTGTCTTGCCATAGGGCAGACAATGCAAGTGAAAGGTTGCTTTGGGGAAAAAGAAAGGGAATTTGGGATATACCTTTCATCTTTCTAAAGGGTACATGCCCTAACCTTGTATGCCATAAGTGGTCCACACTACCTTTAAGAGATATAGATGACATATCAGACTCAACAAAACATAAATCGTTAACAGGTTTTTGGAAGCTGCAACAAACTCCTTTATTACTTGTTGGATAGATCTTACAAATAGAGTAAAAGATGAGTCAGAAGTTTGTTTATTCAAAGCATTCAAAGCAGAAACAGGTAAAACAGAATGAACTGATGAAGTAGGACCAGGTGAAGTAGAAATATTGACAGTAGATGATATGTGGCAAGATGGTGAGTAGTTATAGCACCTTATACAGATGAAATACAAACCATTCCTTGCTCTACCAATATCCAGAGGATTCTTAGTGAAGGGCCCTGCATAAGACATGAGGTGTTGTTGAAATTGACAATTCCTTTGAGGTGTAGAGCTAAACAATGGATAGAAATTAAGTTGAACTTGAAACTAGGAACAAACAATACTTTGTATAAGGTCAATGTTGGATTCAAATAAGCATCACCAATCTCTGTCACCTTGACTTTGTATCCATTTGATAAGGTAACTAAAAATGAGTAAGGTAGAGTTCTAATTTTGGTGAGTAAGGTTCTATTGAATGTCATGTGATTTGTGGCTCCTGAGTCTATTATCCATGAATCAGTAGTTAGTTTAACACAGTTACATAATAAGTGACCAATCTCAGTAATAGAGGAATGACAAGCTAGGATACCTGCAAGGTTTACAACTCCATGTCCGTTGATGAGGTTGTCTACAGGTTCACTGTGACTATTACTTGTGTTCTCTCCCTGAATGTGAATTTTTCCTAGAAGATTTAACAGCTGGTTGTATTGTTACTTTGTCATGCTGTGACTCAGATTTTGATCATGTCCCTGCAAAATGTTGCCCTTACAGTTTTCAGTTAGTAAACCACTTGTGTTTCCAAGCACATTTGCAGCTGATCCGAAGTTTCTTCTCTTGGTGAGTTTGAAACCTTGAGGAAAACCATGTAGCCTATAACATTTGTCCTCAGTGTGACCTGTCTTCTTACAATAGTCACAGAACAAGTGTGCTTTGTTGTGATTTGGAGGATAGGTCTGGAATGTGTTGCCTGGATTGCTTGAGTAACTAGATAAAGGCGAATAGTTGGGAAAACTATACTTGTACACACCCTTGCCCCCCCTTTGTGTGGAGCATAGTTAGTTTTGAAGTTGTTGTTGTTTTTGAAGCTAGTGTCATTTCCTGCACTTGCATTTAGGGAAGTGGAATCCAAGTGAACACGACTATGAGGTTTAACCTCTCGTTGCTTTTCTTCTTGGATTAAGATTGAAAAAGCTAAGGCCATGGTAGGGAGAGGATTCATCATCAATATACTTCCCCTAACAATGGTGTAGATCTCACCCATCAGAAACTGGATAAGTCGTTTGTCCTATTTTGCCTTGTGCAATCTGTTCTTTCCACCACACGTACATGAGCAGGTGCACTGTGTGTTTGCATCTAAAATGTTCAGCTCCTCCGATAGCCGTCTAATGTTATTGTAGTATCCAGTGATATCTAAGTTTCCTTGTGTTAGATCACTAATTTCCTATTAGAGTTGGTATAACTTCGCACCGTTAGCCTGGTTATATCTATCCTCTAGTTCTTCCAAGAGCTCCCTAGCATTACTCACATACTGTAACCTATCACTTAATTCCTTTGACAGAGAATTTAAAATTCAAGAGGTTACCATATCGTCGCACCTCTCCCATTGTGTAAGGTCAGGTGAATTAATAGTTGATTTCAGGATCTTACCATTGATAAATCCTATTTTGTTCTTCATAGAGAGTGCTCAAAAAATGCCTCGTCTCCAAGATCGGTACCCTATTCCATCGAAGGTGATCAGAGTTATTTTAGATCTTGCATTCTCTGACGGATGCATGTACAAAACATTGCTGGGATCTAGTAGTTGAGAAGTGGATTGCGTTGAACTAGTTGCCATCGTCGCAAATGGTGATTGCCATGTGAATAAAACAAATAATTGATATGGAGTTTGGGAGAAAGGACAGATTGAGGATGATACAGGGAAGAAGAAAATGAGAGAATGAAGGAAAGAGAAATCACAGGGAGATCGCAAATTCTGAAACAAAATTTTTGTGTATGAAAAAAACGTAACTACAAATTGAGAGAGGAAATGGTGAGGAAGAAGATCCCCAGCTCTGATACCATGTTGAACTTGTAACTTGATTGAGATGATGATGGTGAAAGCTCCATGAAAGGAACTTGATGTTCCAATTGAGCTAGACTCAGGATAGTGAAAGGAATCGAAGATGAGCAGAATTGGGGAAATAAAATTCATGTTTATTCCACTAGCTTCTCATTATTTATACACGTGTGAGGTAGAAGTCTAGAAAATATCTTCTAACTAACTAATTAACAAAACTGATTAACAGAATGGTAATTGAACATTAACTAACCAACTAACTTAACTAATTACATCAATAATAGTGTTATAATCTCAACATTATCCTTAATAAATTATTTTTCAGTTGTTTCAACTATTAAATCATGTAAATATTAAAATTATGATAAAATAAATCCATTACTTATATATAAGTGTGGATAAGCAGGCACGTCTCAATCGACGTGTCTGCTTCAACTGCTTGCTTAAGCAGGCAGTTGTCGATGACGTGCCTTCTTGAGCTGCTTGATTTTACTATATTGTTTCTTCAGCTACTTCAACTATGTTTTATATTATTCCCCATAATAAATTATTTTTCCAGTTGTTTCAACTATGATTATACTATATCACTTAAATCAATTATTTTAAATCATGCAAATATTAAATTATGATAAAATAAATACAAAGTGATAAATTAGATCTTTTAAAATTCGATAAATTAAATTAAATAACATCAACACATATATCGGGACATGGAGAGTATGATAAATTATTTAAAACTTATGTAAAACGTACTATAAATTATAATAATTAATAATTCAAAATATTATCATCAATTTAACATACTAAAAAGACATGTGAAAAAATTATTTGAGTCTTAAAATTTATCGGTATTACATAAAACAGAACAAAAAATAACAAGTATTTGAAAGTAACGTAAAAAATACTGTAAAATTTAAAAATTAATTTTATCAGACATGTAAAAAAAATTGGTTGACTCTTAAAATTTTATTAGTGTCAAATACAATAAGACAGAGTAAGTAACATGTATTTGAAAATAACTTTAAAATTAAAAAATATATTAAAAAATTCTATCACTATCACATAAATCGAGATAAAAAATATATATGTTGGGCCCATGTTAACACGAGTCTTTGCAACTAGTTTACTTATACATGGAGTTGTCAGCATGGCTAGCTCAATCTCACCCGCTCAAAGTCTCGAAGGCCAAAAAATTAGATGGGCTAGGATGAGCTGACCTTTCATTTGTTAGGACCTTGAAATAGCTAATTCAATTCAATCCAATCCAATTCTAGGAGGTCGCGAGTTGAAGCGGGCTAGCCCTTTTTTTGTTTTTCTATAAAAAATTTTCTTTTTAATCTAAATTCAAATTTAAAATTATGTCAATATATTAAGTTTTTAACATATCTAATAAAATTATATGAAAGTATATAATAATTACAATCATAACATACATTATGCATAGGATTAGTAGTGCTTCAAATTACAATCCCATATTTGAAATATATAGAATAAAAAAAAAAGAGAAGAAAATCAAATCAAATGTAGCAAACAATGATGGTGTTTCAGTAATTCTAGATAAAAATCTAGCAAAAATATTAAAGAATTTTTTTTTGACAAATAAATAAGTAAAGGATATTTGAAAAAAAAAACACTTGTAAACTATAGAACAATTACGCCTTAAACTTTAGAGGTCGTTTGGTAGTGTGACAAAAACAATGTATGCATTAATTAAGTGTATTAGTAGTATGTTGTTTGGTACATTTTTCATGCTATGTATAATTAGTGCTTGCATTAGTTAAACACTCTATTGTGTATTAAGGAGTGCATTACTAATACAATCGATTTTTAGGTATTAGTAATGAACGGAGATTTAATGCATGCATTAGCATGGTTAAAGATCCAATTGCTCTTCAAAATCTTTTTTTTTTTTACATCTTTTCCACCATATTTGTGGATGGTATCTTTGTAAATAAATAACTTTTTTTAAAAAAATTATGCAACGCATGCATGCTATTTTTAATATACCAAACCAAACAATGCATAAAAAATATATCATCATAATTAATGAAAGCATAACTAATACAAGCATTACTAATGCAAACGATAGTAATACACTTAATTTAATATTATTTTTATACACTCTACCAAATGACCCCTTAGATATTTTAATTCAAATAAAATAATACATTGGCTCAGGGCCAACCTTGATCAAGCCTCTAGGGCTAACGACTTACTTAGGCCGAGCCTATAAATCCTAATTTTAAACGTGCTTGAAAATTCTTACCCCAACCTTACCTTAATAACAGATTGGGTTGAACCGGTCCTATGAGCTATGTCCATTTTAACGACTTTACTTATTAAGAAAAATGAAAGTCTCATTTTTTATGATCTTTTGACGTGGTTAATCGTTTGGCCAAAAATTCACTTATCACTTTTAATACCATTTCACCGCAAAATCAAAATTCCACCTGTACAATTTGCGTAATTCATTGAAGTTTGGGTAGATTATTATTCGGAATAATTACCTAATTACACTTCCTTATATACCTTATTTACTATTATCCCTATCGTTTTAAAATATTTTAAAAATTCATTTTTTTCTCTAAACATCAATTCACCCGGATATATAAATTTCAATCCCTAAAATAAAAGATTTTCTCTTCCTATTTTTACTCCCCAATCTCTTCCTATTTTATCTCCTAAAATCACTACAAGTACTTATCATTTTTGAATTACAATTTTGTTCTCTTTTCTGCCAATCAATTTCAACTCGTTTTGCAACACATTTGTTTTTCTCCATCTTCTTCTTCTTCTTTTTGATTTTGTATTCATCTTCTCTATCTTTTATTTTTAATTTTGTATTCGTCTTCTTCATTTTTTTTAGATTTTGTAAACAGATTTAGATCGTCTCTATGTTATATTAAATACAACAGTGAATAAAGTAATATTGGATTATTTGTATTTTTAATGGTGAATCACAAAGGGTGCATAGTTTTTATTGACGAAATTGCTTATTTGGTATTGAAATTGGAAGAGAAACACCTGAAAATTAAAGCTTACGATGTTCAATTCACGACAAAAGTGAGTGAATTGCACGATTTATTGGATTATTAGAAAGAGCAAATCAGTGATTGATGCAATGTTGGAATTCTGTGTAATTTTGTATCAAATTCAACAGTGCATGATATAATATTGAATTTTGTGTAATTTTGTATCAAATACAATAATGCATGATACAATATTAGATTATGTGTATTTGTTTTGTTGATATTTTCTGTATCGAATACAACAATGACGATATTGTAGTTGATATATGTAAAATGTTGTATAATCTATAACAGTTGATACAATATTATTTTATCTGTTTATTTTGTCTCAAATGATGTAAAATCAGGTTATGTGTCTTTTTTTGTATCAAGTACAACAGAGTGGGGGACAAAATGTGCTGAGGTAAATAAAATGTTCTATCAAATACATCAGTTTTTTTTATACAAAATTTTATTTCTATTTATTTTATCTCAAATACAATCATACATGATACAAAATCAAGTTGTGTGCCTTTTTTTTTTGTATCAATTACAATAAAGATGGGGTACACAATGAATTGAAGTATGTTTATTTTGGAAAGATGCGCCCAATAATTTTTTTTTTTGAATTTTAAATTTTGAAAAGCAGTTATAAATGGAAACGTCTGATTTCTAAAATTAGTATTTGATCCTACGGGAAAGGAGAAATTTTCAAAATTTTGAATTGGATAAGATGTTAAGAAGGAAAGTTTCATAATTAATTAATGGCAACGTTATTCATGGAACTGAAAATTAAATTATATATTTTGTTCCTTTTTTATGTCAACATAATCGGTAATTAAAGTATCCAATATTAAAGTAATTAAAGTATCCAGACTACTAGTTTTTTAAGGGATTTATGTAAATAGTGTAAAAGTAGAGAAAAATTATAATTATCTTTTATGTAAGTTATACTTATTATTCCACCCATTTATTGGCTCTACCCATTTCAATCCAACTCATTTCAATCGATTAAAAATTAGATTGATATGTAATATAAATTCACTCATGAGATATCTTATTAAAATATTTTTTTAGAACTTGACATGATATATATAGCCATAATAAAGAACAAATAAATTTATATGTAATATAATATTTTAAAAAATAAATAAATAATTAAAATTTAGTAAAAATTGGATTAGATCTTGATCCATTTAAACCCATTTGACCCGATTCATTTTCACCCAAGCAAATTTGAGTTGATTAAGTCTTGACCCATTATGATCTACCAAATTTGACCCAACATGTCCAATTATCACCTCTCCTTTATCCTTCACCATTCTTTCCAATAATTATACACAATATATATTTACACTAGGGGTGACAAAATGGGTAAGTTATATGGGTATCCAACCCATTTAAGATGGATAAAGCTCATATTACCCATTTAAAAATGACTAATTTAATGGGTAATATGGATAAAAGAGACTTGTTCATAAAAGAAAGAAAAATGATATTAATATTTTTTTTGGGTATAGGCAGTTGGGGGTGGGGGGCTGGTAGAGGTCAGGTGATAAAATAATTTAAGAATTTTTTTTAAAAAAATAAATTAAATTTTTTTAAACATTTTTTTTGGGGGGGCGGGGGAGGGGAGGGTAGGGGTAAAACAGTTTAAAAATTTTCTTTTAAAAAATTATTATTATTGTTTTTACATTATTTTGTGGTTGGGGGGGAGGGGCACTCGCGTGGGGTGGGGGGTCGGGAGTAAAAAGTTTTAAGAATTTAACAAAAAAATTAATTTTTTTTTA
>JBCEWC010014733.1:0-14175 GCA_038996855.1 Solanum aculeatissimum
TAAAATATTTTTCCTTTTCGATCGGGCCATAATTTAAACTAAATAGTCCTGCCAAAAAAGAGACATAATATATTAGTCTGATAGTTTGATCAATCTTCTCAATATAGAAATTAGGGGCATGCAAGATATTTTTCTAACAGTAAGCATAATAACTAAAATCGAAAAAAAACAACAACCACAACACAACAGCTGCTCTATACTGTTCAACAGTTGCTGTGAATATTTTAAAATTTACCAAAACAAACATACCCAAAATCAACCAACCAAGCAAATACACAACCAAATATTTTGCTCGCAATGACTACAACAACAAAAATCAAACAACAACAACACTCATACCCTAAAATGGCATCTTCAAAGACTACAACAACAAATAAAAAAAACTCAACTACATGAACAATATCCAAGTATAAATTAGGCTATCCAATACATTTATCTAACAAAAATCATAACAACTAAAATCAAACAAAAACAACAACCACAACACAACAGTTGCTCTATACTGTTCAGCAGTTGCTGTGAATAGTGTGAAATCGAGCAAACAAACATACCCAAAATCAACCAACCAAGCAAATACACAACCAAACATTTTGCTCGCAATGACTACAACAAAAAAAACCAAACAACAACAACACTCATACCCTAAAATACCCTCTTCAAAGACTAAAACGGCAAATCAAAAAAATACCAACTACATGAACAATATCCAAGTATAAATTAGGTCATGCAATATATTTTTTTAACAAAAATCATAACAACTAAAATCAAACAAAAACAACAACCACAACACAATAGCTGCTCTATACTGTTCAGCAGTTGCTGTGAATATTTTAAAATCTACCAAAACAAACATATCCGAAATCAACCAACCAAGCAAATACACAACCAAACATTTTGCTCGCAATGACTACAACAACAAAAACCAAACAACAACAACACTCATACCCTTAAATACCATCTTCAAAGACTACAACGGCAAATCAAAAAAATACCAACTACATGAACAATATCCAAGTATAAATTAGGTCATGCAACACATTTTTCTAACAAAAATCATAACAACTAAAATCAAACAAAAATAACAACCACAACACAACAGCTGTTCTACACTGTTCAACAGTTGCTGTGAATAGTGTGAAATCAACCAAACAACCAAACCCGAAATCAACCAACCAACCAAACCAAACATTGTCCTCGCAATCACTACAGCAACAAAAACCAAACAACAACAACACCCATACCCTAAAATCGCATCTTCAAAGAGTACAACAATAAATCAAAAAATACCAAAAACAAATTAGAGTATGCAATAACAAAATACATATTTTTTCATCTTCCTATAACTAAATAATCATTTCTACAACAAAATCATAAACCAAAACGACCGAGAAAAAAACCCTTACCTACGATGGAGACTGCACCGGTGGGGAATGAGAAGTCAACGACCAGACCAATGCCGACAAAGGGACGACGGACGACGACGGACGACGATGGGGACAAGAAATCGAAACCCTAACTGCTGTAAATGAAGAAGAAGAAATGGGTGAAGAACTCGCTGAGAAAGAAAATTGTCGGGAGGGAAAAGGGGGAAATGAGGAAAGAGAAAATAAGTTGAAGGGATATTAATTTTAAAAATTTGTATATGTTTTTTTATTTTATTTTAAATTGTAAAAGTTTTTTTTTAAAATAAAGTAGTTGCTAAGTTTTAAAAATTAAATAAAGTAGTTGCTAAGTTTTAAAAATATACATTTTGACCCTTGATTAACTTAATCATCATTAATATTTAATTAAGTACAAATTTAACCTTTTAAAGTCAAACTTGTCATCTTTTTTAATTTCTAAACCTAACAGACATTTTCACAAGTTTAGGGGTCTTTATATATTCATTTCTTCTTTTGGTTGCAAAAACTGGACCCACCAAGCATTGCATTTCTGGCAGTTGTTTCCCCACACATTTGTAATCAACAAGATGATAAACTGCTAAACTGAAGACAAAAGGAAAACAAAAAGGCAGAAAGAGTAGAGAAATTGGAGGGAAAAAAAGATGGCTAGTGTGGGCATGTACTGGAATACAGGAATCAAGAAAAGGGCAGTAACAGTTGCTAATTTAGCAAAAGAGAATGACAAGAGAGTAGAAGTAGCAGAGAAGGTGAAAAATTCAAAAGTTGTAATACTTGGTGGAACTGGAAGAGTTGGTGGTTCTACTGCTATTGCTCTTTCTAAGCTCTGTCCTGACCTCCACATTACTATTGCTGGTCGAAATAGGTAATACTCATAAACCTTGTTCACTATGTAGTATTTTTTTTCATGATTGTCTTCATTTCCATTATTTCCTTGGACTAAATAACTTCTCTACCTCTAAGATAATGGTAGATATGTTGTTATTTGGGAAATTGTTAGAAACTCAGAAAATTATTCTTGGGACTTTCTTTGTTTTCTGTGAAATTTGGATTTCTTGTTCTAGTGTGTAAACAAAATCTCATATTGATAGCTGAAATAGTGTCAGATACTTTTTAATGGTGTGAGGCTTTGTAGGAAATCTGTGTGGTTGGCTCAAAGCAGACAATATCAAATCATGTTAAAGAGTATTTTGGGGTTGTTTTGATCCAATTCTTTTGATTGGAATATGTTTTGGGTCCACATTTCTATCTTTATATGTCCTTCAATTTGAGCACTCTCTCTTCACTATGATGCAAGTTATTTTCAGGAATATGTTTTTGTTTCTTGTGTTTGAGAAATTGTTGGAAACTTGGAAATTTCATTCTTGGGATTAGGTTTGTTCTCTGTATAATTTGGATAGTTTTTTTTGCTTGATGATAAATATAGAGCTTCTTTTCTTGATTTGAGGATGTTTTGGGTCCACATTTCTATCTTTTTATGTCCTGCAATTTGTGTATTCTCTGTTTGGTTCTTGGAAAATACTTTTTGATGTTTGTTTGGTGAGTGTAAAATATTTTTTGAAATAGATGTGTTTATAAGCAAATTGGATACTGTTCTGATGAAGTTTTTTTGTACAAAAGATTAAAAATGATGTCTAAGTGGCAGTTGGAACGTGTAATATGGCACAAGGAAATAAGGGTCTCTTCCACCTTAGTGAGTGTAAATCAGCCGAAGGAGATTGTTCACAAATTTGATTTTCATATTTTGGCATTTGAAAATATGAAAGATGTGAGACGAAAAATAATTAAAATAAGAATTGTTATTAATTGGCTGAGTTTCACAAACTACTTGTTAATACCAGTATAATTTATTTTTAAAAGTTGGCTACTTGATGGAGACAAAAATGGTAAAACTTGAAATTCCTTAGTTTAACATCTAAAAGTGGCTAGTTTTGACTAACCTAGAGTAACCTTATATAAAAGGGCAACAAGCTGGTGCAGACCTTGTTAGTAACTCAGAATTGTCTCTGTATCTTGTATCGGCCTTTTTGCACCCTAGATGAATGTGAATAGTTGTAGAGTTAAGGTTAACTAAGCTTTGAGCGTGATGAAAAGCTGTAGGCAAGTAAGAGGAACAGAGAGATATTTTCATGTGGAATGTATAATTGATATTTGTATGTGGCCATGTTAGACCAAGCCTTCTTGATAGTTATGCACACCATGAGATTTAAATATGGACCGTAGTACCAGATTTACATCACATATATGGAAGACATTAAATGTTAAGTCATTAAAAATCAACAGTAGAAAGTGGTACATGTCAACATCTTTCTTTAGTATTATGCAGAGTTGTTGGGACAACGAGTGCTGATAAACTATGCAGTTGGCTGAACAGATACAACGTATTCAAAGTAGCACCAAAAACTAATTAATCCTTTGATGGATAAGTTGTAGATTAATTATTTGATTGTCTTGAGGCTCTGACATTCCCACTCAAGTCAAGAACTTTCCTAACAATGCAATTACACAATCCCAAGGCATATAGCCAATTTTGTCTGTGTTTCATCTGATCTCACAATTAACTTGATCTCTTGGTTTATCTCATTTTTATATGACTTTCTTGGTTTCGACATTTCGTTCTTAACTTATTGTTGTAACTTTGGACTACTTGAATAAAGACAAATCTATTGTGTATCATATTATCTATAACAGGGAGAAAGGGGCTGCCATGGCGTCAAAACTAGGAAAGAACTCAAAATTCGCTGAAGTAAATATAGATGACAGAGAAGCATTAGAAGCCACTTTGACAGGTCTACCAGATCTTCCTTTTTTCATACATTGCACTTAAGAAGCATTATATCTAATGCCGCTGTCTATTCCAAGTTATATTATTGATGAGTATGGATCGCCAATTACCAACATTATGTTATAATGTGTATGTTATTTTTTATATCAGTTCTTAATGGGAATAAGCTATATTTTAGGCATTGATCCTTTCTCCCTGCACTTAATCCCATTCCTGCTGTCACTTAGCGGGAATCAGTAAACTGATATCCTTTGCATCTATCTTTGCATTAAAAGTGGCGTAATTTAATGTCGTACTCTTCTAAAAGCTAAACTAGCATAAATGCAGTTACTGTATTTTTTAGTAGGAAGCCAAATGTCCGGTTTGACAAACTTTTCAGAAAATATGATTGTTATATATGATTAAAGCACTTACTTTTGGATACTTGTAAGTAAATTAAGACAAGTTGATATAATACAACTTCCCTGGTGATCAGCATAGACATGGAAAGCAGTTAATGCATCATTTTCTTTTCATGCTGTTTCCGTAAAGCGAAATTGCAACCTTAAAGTAATATTCATCATTGTTGCTTTACCCAGATACGATTCTCACTAGCTCCCTTTAACTGAGGGAAAATAAAAAGCAACACAAAAACAAGTGGACAATAAAACAAAACTATAGTCATTTTCCATTATCTGTTTAATGGCTAATATTTTCAGCATTATAACTTTACCCGATGCACCTTCACAGTGATGTATTTTGCTTGCTAACAATTTTGCAGATGCGGACATTGTGGTTCATGCTGCTGGTCCATTTCAACAGTCAGACAACTGTAAAGTACTAGAAGCTGCCATTGGGACCAAGGTGAGAGAAAGGTAATCAGCATAACTTCCAAGTTGTAACTTTCTAAAAGAATGAATACAGAATTATAAAACTCTTCCTCTCACTGAAGAAATCATTGAAACTTTTAAGTCGTGTTATCCAACAGACAGCCTATCTTGATATTTGTGATGACACAAGCTATGCAACACGGGCAAAGTCCTATATGAATAAAGCACTGGAAGCCAATATTCCTGCCATAACTACTGGTGGAATTTACCCGGGAGTGAGCAACGGTATGATAAGACTTATTATATAATTGTTTGTTCATTTGACAAAGGAAATTTCTGCTTAAGTTCTGCCTTTTCTCGTGTTTCATATTTTTCATTAAAGCTCTACTGTTGTGTATGGCTGCAATATTCAAGTCAAACCCTAACATATAGTTCTAGTGTGAAGTCGATTAAACTGGATTTTTGAACTCAAATGGTGTTGAGCTCTCAAATAGAGCTCAAATATCTTAACATGGTTCGAATAACTTTTAGGCTAGAATATGAAGAAGAAGTTGTTTGGCTTCAAAGCTCCACAACTTGGCTCGATTTTTAGATGCATATGTTTTGATGTATATACATATCTGGATTGTGTGGACTACGCGGTGGTCTTACAATGAGATTAAGAACTTGGAACATTACATATGTGGAATTTTAAACTTTTCTAATGTTTGAGTCAAGCTCAATAATTTGAATCGATGTCACTCTAGGTCTAGAGATTAAGCATAAAAGTAGAGCGTGAATAGCTCGAGCTTGAGTTCTAATACTTGGTAACCACAATCGAGTCGAGCCAACAGCCTTATGTTTTGGCTCCATTATGCAGCCGTAGAGGAGGTAATTTCCTTGGAGATTGCGAAACATAGAAGATTTATGATCTAGTCTTTAAAACTTAGTTTATTACTGTGAGTCCGTTATTATTGCATGGACTTGAACAAGAAATGTTTCTATCTCATGGTCATTATTTTGTTAATTAATTAATCAGATACTCTACCTGATTATTTTCCTTTGACAAGCTGACACTATTCTAGCTTCAATCAGTTGCTGCATTGCGTTTACAGTTCCCTTGTTAGGGTTGTAAATTTTACTACTCTATCAAGTAAACTCAAACGTTGTTTTTCTATTAAAATGACAGTTATGGCAGCAGAGCTTGTTCGCACTGCAAAACTTGAAAGCAAGGGTGAATTAGAGAGGCTTAGGTGACACTTACCTGCTTTGTTTTTGGCCTTATTAATTCATTTTTACCACATTGTCAGGTTTTGGTCAGGTATTTGAATGAACATTAAATCATTCAAAAGACTACCTTATCTTAACTAATAATTCTTTTGACAGTTTATGTTTTGTGCATTGACTGTGTAAAGAACTTTTACACTATTAGGTTAAGTTTCCTACAACAAGTAACTCTATCAAGCCCTTACATGGTAAGCTTGAAATAAAATAATAAGCTGCTATAACTGATTAATTTGTACTCGATAGTACAAAATTTGCTTATAATGTCGGTGTATATAATTAACAGCACCTTTTCCCCATAAAGAGTTACTTTAGAGACACTCACCCTGTAATGAATGATCATTCAGAATCTTGCAGTTTTTATCCACCCTATTATATCTGAAGTTATCCATCTTGACAACAATATATTGTTTAATGTTTGCTTCAGTAGCGCGCAAGATAGAAAAGTGTCTTGGTTTACTCTCTTTAAGTTTCCCTCTGCTGAACAACCAACACGGATGTACTGAATTTTCCAGTTAAATATGTCAGAATCTCATCTTCCCTGGTAATACCATATTTAACTAGTCCTTATTTAATAGTGCCGTGCCCATAATTTGTCACTAAGTTAATGTATGTATGACTCAAAATGGATATTAGGCTTAACTCAACCCTATATGCTAGCTCAAGTGATGAGGATTATGTAAGATCATACGAGGAGACTAAATTTGATACACTTAATCATGTGGAGTTTTAGTAGGTCAATACACGTGGAATATCTAATGAGTGACTACTAAACAATATTGGTTGATCTGAGAGAGCTTTCTAATGTTAGGGCAGGAATGCTTTTCAATGAGATAGCTACATGTTGATGTCATCAATCAACTACAAGCAAAGAAAATACTCGGTCTGTTTGTTCCTGATACCTTATGGTTTAAGCAACACCACCTATTATCTTGAAAGATGATCAATTAGCCTGGACTTTGCTTTGTATTGTAGGGAGCGTATGGTATTCCAATTTTAGTGTTGCTCAAATTTATTGGAAAACAAGTTCGTTAAAAATAAGGAAGATGACTTCCGCAGTGGAAGCAGGAAAACAAGTACCACAAATGACAGTCCACTTTGATTGTGTCCTCTCCAACCTGCAACACACTCATCTTTATCCAATCCTCTAGTCATCGTTCCCACCACCTCACATCCCCACCTTCCATAGTATTTATCTAGATTATATACAAATGAGCTCAGGATAATAGTTTTTGCCTACGCACCAAACACATGAAAATAGTAGGAAACCACTTATTTCCCTTCCTACCGAACACGTGAAAACAGTAATGTCAATATGTTGTTTTTATGACTTTTTTCTTTTAGGATAAATCTTTTACAAATCTAACATATTTAGATATTTATTTCAGATTCTACTACTACACTGCAGGCACTGGTGGTGCTGGACCTACGATTTTAGCTACTAGTTTTTTGCTTCTTGGAGAGGATGTAGTTGCATATAATAAAGGTCATCTTTTTAGATGGACTGGATTTTTACCCCATCCTGACCTGCTTGTACTTATTGTGATCTCACCACTGAATTGAAATTATGTACCAGGAGAGAAAATCAAATTGACGCCTTATAGTGGGACGCTTAGTATTGACTTTGGAATGGGGATCGGCAAGAAGGATGTTTACCTCCTGTGAGTACTTGCAACATTATATTTATTATGAAGGATCTAGCCTTGAGCCCTATAGTCCTTGTCTAATATACTTTGCATGAGAGAAACCATGAGATCATGATATTATAGATCAATACTTGTCTTTCCTTACTATCTGCTTCTTCAATATGTGTGATCCTTTCATGCCTCAAGTTCTAATCTTTTGAAAATCTTATAATGTTCAGGAATCTTCCAGAGGTGAAAAGTGGGCATGAGATTCTTGGAGTACCAACTGTTAGTGCTCGGTTTGGAACAGATCCATTCTTCTGGAACTGGGGAATGATTGCTATGAGAAATTTACTTCCTAGAGTTGGTCTCTCAACTTGATACTTAGATGTTTAAATCCCATATGGTGTGGGATCCTCTTTGTATATTTTAAAATCTTAAAATAGAACTTCATATATGTGACTTCAACAAACTATAGCTGGTCCCAAATCTGAATAAACTCAGTCTACTAACAGATAGTGTAAAAAATCTCGACGTGATAATTAGTCCTCTTAATACTGGACTTGTAAGAGTAGAATGAATACAAAAGATTTATATAGCTCTTAAGTGGAATTTCGCGTGTGCATAGATATTGAGAAAGAGCATAAAATTAGTTTGGAAAGATCTGATTTCTTTGTAGGTAAAAGATTCATTTTCATTTTGCACTTTGATATTGTTATGTCTATAGTCTGTTGAATTCATGGGGATCCCACATTCCAACTTTCAAAAGAATACGTCTCACGCTCAATAGGCATCATAATCATGTACTACGACTTCTGCAGGAATTTCTGAGGGATAAAAGCAAAGTGCAAGAGCTGGTTCAACTATTCGATCCAATTGTTCGAGCCGTTGACAGAACCACTGGAGAGGCAGTCTCAATGCGAGTGAGATGTCTTCTAATTATTTTTAATTTATCTAATTTTATTTATTGAATTGTGCGACTATCTCATCTAAAAGCTTAGCTATAAGAGAAGGTGCACTTTTATTTATTTCACCATATCTTCGACTTTATCTCCGCTGAGAAAGCCTAAAATTCTGGAACCTTACTTTCAAACAGTAAGCTCACTAAGTTGTTTTGATCCTTTGCGAAACAGGTAGATTTAGAATGCTCAGATGGACACAACAGAATTGGCATATTTAGTCATAAAAGACTTTCTAGGTACACATTAATGGAATGTTAGTTCTCTCATCACTTTCTCAGGCAAATCTTAGCAAAAATGTAATGTAAGTCTCTTCACGTAAAGCTCCAATAAGCTGTTTGTTTGTTGTTCAGATCAGTGGGAATTTCAACAGCTGCATTTGTCCTTGCTATTCTTGAGGGAAGCACAAAACCTGGCGTCTGGTTTCCTGAAGAGGTATGTATTGACGAACCAACTGCCCACATTTGTATTATTATTCCTGTCAACTTCAAATTAAGAACAATGACATTCGGCCTAACTCACCCTCAAAAACTAGACCATATAAGAAGACAACAGCATGTATCCTCAAACAATGTGAGACACATATCATACCTGCACACCCAGGACTGATCATCTGATGTATGGACAATATATCTTGGGGACCCAACATTAGTTAAACCAAGATTGGGATGGGTCGGGCTTTACTACCATATTAAGAAAGTTGGACTTGGGGCTAACTTAATCTCAGAAGTTGTCCACAATGTAAGTTATGAGTTCAGCCGAATTCTATAGCTTTGGCCTATACCTTATATATGTATTTAGAAAATCACTAAATATGTACAAATATTTATTTTCAATCCAGTTATTAGCGCTCGAGGGGAATCTTAGTAACTCAGTTGGTTGGTTACCTAAACTTTCACCTTGTTTGTAAGGTTTCATTCCTCGTCCTGTAATCTCCTCCCTCCTTTCCCCTTATCCCACCCCAAGTTTGTTTTTAAAAGAAAAGTGCTTGACTCTCGAAGTCGTGTGGTAACAATACCAAACGAAATATGACGAGTAGTGGGGTCCTGAGCTGTCCTAGAATCTTGAATCCATAAGAGTCTAAATCTCGATCTGTCTCTGCCCTAGACGATGTAAGAAGACAATGCATACCTTCAACCTATGTGGGACACCTAACCCTTTAAACCTCAACTTTTGTTCTTATGTTTTTCTCGGGAAAATTAGACAAAATGTCTATTGAATCAAAATTCCTTACCTAAAATAACCTAATCATCATTTGTAACTATAAATGGCCATTCGGCCTTCGTTCTTTCAAGCGGAGTGCATTGCTGCCTTTCTTAAAACTTTGTCAATTTTCCATTCTTTCTTCCTGGTGTTTCCTCTTTGCTGGCAGCCATTCAAGCATGCATGTTTCTCAACTATTACTCCTCTCCGACTTACCAAAATTGACACATAAATAAATATGCACTTGACTAAATTAATAATGTAACTCCACCTGTCGCAAATGTGAATTATTTTGAGTAAATAATATATCAAAAGACTCGAAATATTAAGAATAAATCATATCTAAACTTTGGGACTGTTTAGAGAAGATTTGAGTTGGTCGGGATTGAAAAAAAAATCAGTCTTCAATGTATAAACATTGTATATGGATGTATATACATCTCTAATACATAGTTATACATCATATTAATACTATTCATAGAATATCGATACTTTACATACACATACAACCAAATATATCTTTGTTACTTGTGCAGTTATGCAAGAATCCCTTTTTTTATTTAAACATTTTTTGTGCTTCCCTTGCAGCCCGAAGGAATTGCAGTTGAAGCAAGGGAAGTTCTTCTCCAAAGAGCTTCCCAAGGAACTATAAATTTCATAATAAATAAGTATGTATCTGTTATCATTTTCTCCTCCAGTGTATTACTTAACTTTATAATTTCTAATGTCTTTCTTCTTCTTAGGGCTCCATGGATGGTAGAAACAAATCCTAAAGAGCTCGGTTTTGGGATTTATTCATAAATTCAGTGTAAAGATTTGACTGAGCAAGTGAGTGTGCCTATGTTTTATGCTGGTTTATAATATGCACCTTTTGCATCTCATAAGTATAAACTCAATATTTATTAGTTCGGTATCTTTCAGGTGACTTGATTGTGTAAACGTATTTTACATTGTCGGTGCATAGAATTTAAGCTCGTTTCTTTTCTCCTTTTCAGGCATCGAGCGTGGAGCCAAAATGCATCCTTGCTTTGGAAGATTTAAAAGTTTTACATTTAAAGGTGCAAATAAAACAATAAAATCTCATTCAATTGTTTCCCTTTCCTTTTACATCTCCTAGTTATCTTCTTTTGCAAAGCTGGAGTAAAATTCTGTGGGAGAAGTCTGTTGAATGACAATGTTAAGACACAGTTAGTAATAACATTAATAAGACAATGTTCTATGTTGTAAATTTAAAAATAAATTAAATTAAATTAAATTACACTCTCTCATTCTCTTCGAGATCTCGCTCTCCTCTCTCCTCTTCTGACATTTCGCTATTATCCATAATTAAATAAATTATAACTATAGAGTCATATTTAATGCTAAAATATTATTGTTTGATAAATTCCCTTTTTTCAAATAAGTAACTGTAATTGAACAATATAAATAAAAATAGTATTTTGTGTTTAAATTACAAGTTAAATCTTATATAGGGGTGTCAAACGGGCGGATTGGGTTGAAATTGAGAATGTTAAAATGGGTTAAAATAGAGATTGGGTTGGGCTATAACCCGCCCAAATCTACTTTGGGCTCAAATGGGCTAAAATTCGGGTTGGGTCATGACCCGTGCAATTTGACCTGCTTAATTTCAATAATTCTAACATATTATTATTTACTTTTCATAACCACAATTTGAATTTTAACTCAATAAAATAAAATAAAAAATTACAAATAGATAGATAAATCATAGAAAATATAAAATAGATAGAAAATATACATTACATCAATGCAAGTAAAGAGTCTTAGAACGGGTTGAAATTGGAGATTCAATTGGGCTTAATTGAAGATTTTTTCATAATGGGTTGAAGCTTGAACAGGTTGAGATTGAAGCCAATTCAAATTATCTTGAGCCCAACCCATAAAATTTTGGGCGGGTTACATATATTTGGGCTCATTTTGACACTCTTAATCTTATATCTTATCTTATACTCCCTCCGGTCCCTTTTATATGTCGACGTTACTATAAATAGATGGTCTTTAATATATGTCATTTCACAAAATCAATGCATAAATGACACTATTCGTCATATTTTACCCTTGATAGTTAATGAGTTTTGACTATTGAAATCTAGCATATTTAATATCATTAATTGAAAACATGACTATAAAAACAAATACTAGGGCAAAATAGTAAAGTTACTTTTTTTCTTAATGCAAGTGCAATCACAAAAGGTGACATATAAAAGGAACTGGAGAGAGTATATATATATAAATGTTGGACTCGCCTACGTGGTACTCTCAGTTTTTCACTACTTCTTTTCCCAGTTTCTCGATCACAGTTTTCTTTTCCCTAATAAAAAATAACGCTTCGTATTGTAAAAAATTTACTGTGTATAAATAAACTCAAAAGACGCTTACCACAATTCCAAACGACACCTTTTGAATTAATTTAGTCTCTCAGTCTGTTCCAAAAAGCTCTAACCAAATCAAGATCTTATTTCTACGATACTTCTCTAAATCTCAAAAGACATCTTGCTGAGGGTTGGTTTGCTTTAAAACTCATCTCTCTCTTCTTTTTTCCTTTTTCCTCGTTATGATTATCTGTTTTGTTACTCAGACTCTTCAAAAATGCAAACAGGTGTGCATTGAATTCTCCAAAAATACATAATTTTGTTTGTAATTTTTGTCCATCTGCAGGTTTATTTAAGAATTATGGTCCCAATGAAGTTGTATTATTCATTTCGTACTCTTTCTAATTACCAGTAGAACCAATTATGTTTTCTATTATACATTTGTGATGTTTGTTAACATTAACTTTTGAGACTTACTTGAGTGATTGCAAGGGAGAGAGAGCTAGAAGTTTAAAGTTGTTGGGATTGAATTGAAGGACAAAATAGGTTGGCCTTACATAAATAATTAAACAAGCAACAAGAAAAATAAAAGTATTGAAAACTAGTCAATATGATCCCATCAATGATGTAAGTGTAATGACCCATTAGGTCATTTTGAGAATAAATTCACACTTTTTCATAAAAAATTCTTTTTGTAAATTTTAAATTAAAAATGTTAGACTATTCAGTAATTACGATTATTTAGTTAAAGAATAATTTTTAGATAATTAATTTAGTTAGTAGAGTAAAGTAATAATTTGATTAATACCCTATATTATTTATTCCATATTTATTAAAAATGGGTTAATAGTATTTATCACTTTTAGTATATAAAATAAATAAATAAGAAAATAAAAAAAATAATTTTTAAAAAAATAAAAGAAAGGTATAAAGGAAAAGTACGGAGAAGAAAAGAAACGCGGGAGAGAAAAAGAAAGGAAAAGAAGAGAGGAAAAATTAGGATTTTCATCCTAAAACATCAAGGTAATTGTTCTCGTCCTTTCTAATTGTTCTCCACTTAATTTATATCCATCACTTCTTACATTATGTTTCTCCCTTTTTCAATAGTCTATTTTCTATTTTTGAAAAAAATAAACGAAATTCACATATTTGATTGAGATGAACTTTTATTTTTATATGCAAGCACCTATACCAAATTAAGCTTCATGATTTTTTTTTTCTTTTTTATCAAATTTTTTGATAAATGTTCAAAGAATCCTAAAAAAATACAGAATTAGAGAAAATAGTTAAATGACCTCTCAACCTATTACTGGATTTTCAACTATACACCTATACTCAACGGGAGTCCTATTACCTCCCATGAATTACTTTAAAATGAAATGAATAACCTCTTAAGTGCTGAGTTGACATAGAAAGTGTATTTAACTCTCTTTGAGAGAGTGAGTTACCCTTCTCCTTTCTTTTCTTTTTTTTTTCTTTTTTTCTCTCTTGTTATTTATCTAGGCAATTATACCTTCTTCACTATTATCATTGTTAGGGGTCATTTGGTGTGAAGGATAACAAAATATAATCATGGGATAAAAAGTTAGTGACACTTAAATGGTTGTTTGGTTGGCAAATGTGGGATAACTTATCACGGGACTAACAAATAGTACTGGGATAAGTTATCCCTCCTTTTGAGTGGTATACTAATTCCAAGATAACTTATCCTGGGATAAAAAGAGCAAATGATAATCATGTCCTTTATACCTCACTTTGTATATTTGTATTATTTTTAATACAATATATAATAACATGCACA